>PYUH01000978.1:488874-612887 GCA_016808085.1 Suaeda aralocaspica
GGGGGGGGGGGGGGGGGTAGGAAGGTCGCCAAAGGGACTAGGACCGCCAGAGAGGGAGGGCGAGCAAAGGAGGTAGTTTTGGGGGTGGTTGTGGTGGTTTCAAGTGTGGTTAGGGTTTCGTGGGTAATTAGGTTTTTGGGGGTGGCGGTGGGTAATCGGAGTGCCTTTTCAAACCAACCTTGTGCCTCGTTTCCTAGTCCAAAGAGGAGTGGTTGACTTGGTTCGTGCACGACCTATCATGCGATGTTTAGATTATAGAGTTTTTCACTTGTCTCAATGACTTGACCTTTAAGACATATGTAAGGCTTGTCATGGTTGCTTCGTAGTTCTATATGAATGTATGATGCATAGCATTTCATTAACCCCTTAGACTTACTATTAATATTTTTTTTTTATTATTGAGGGGAGGATGAGAATACGTTTTTACAAAATGAATGTCATGCAACCTATGGGGGTCTTTATGAACCTTTAGTCAATGTAATATGCAACCATGGTCTAAATGTGACTCTTTAGGTGGAAAAGGCTACGAGAAAGCTAGACTCCCACAAACAACATTCATACAAGCATGATATGTGTGATCACATAGCATGTCGCACATAATAACACACCTATGTATGAAGTCAAGTCCACTAACCCTAGCCAAGGTTCTAAAAGGCAATTAGAGGTAAGGCTTTAAATAGAAATCCAAGAGGGTACCATGACAAGGGTGTGTCCAACTAACCACACCACAACTTAGTAGTGATCCAAGTGGGATATCCATTATGAATCACATAGGTTATATGATTCACGTGTGATGTGGGGATGGACTTCATTTAAGGAACGACACTAGGTAGGCCACCTAACCATCCTTAACATCTGCCCCCCGGGGTGTCTCAAGTATAGAATATGCTTTAAGAGACGTGTATCCTAAAGCAAGACCCTCACGTGGGAATTGCATACATTATGTCTAGGAAATAGAATTCAATATTATAAATATGAAATTAGGAGACATTTCCAGTTTCGTCCACTCTACTTTAAAAATAAAGGGATATCCCCAGTGAAGTCGCCAAACTGTGGACCTGGGGCTTTGGGGGCCCACGTGCCCTTTTTACTGACATTGAATGTCGTTTAGTTTGATTGCATAGCGTGAGTATGCTTGGCTTAGAGAGTGAGTCTAGAAGCTCAAAACCCAAGTAGAGAAGTTGCCATCGTCCTCCTTTCGGGAGCTAACGGAACCCCATCAGGTCATAGCCCAAGGTGAAAATGACAACCAAGGATAAGAAGGTCTCATATCTCTGGATTTGGGGACGAGGGTAAGGACAACAGTAGGTCACAGTGTCCCCCCGCGTATAGCGGCCTCTATTTGTTCTCATGTGTAACTCCATAATCATAATATTGAATTATATCATACATATTTCTGGTTTGGACCTACAAACACATAGAATTACGGCTAAGCGGGTTTTTAATTAATGTACACATAATTTCCGGTTTAACATGCATGGATGGTCGCTTTAGGATTAAGTCGATTTTAACCTTTATTTAGTTGAAACATGCTTTTAGGTCTTTGAGCTATGCATGGATTCTATGTGATTTGAAAGCATTAAACACTTATTCACATAAATCCTAAGCAATTTCTACTTAAGATTGATTTTAATTAAAGGTCGAATCATCAATTAATCAATGTTACATGAATTTAATTATAAACATCTTAATTATCTAATACAACATCAAAAGCAAATAATCATGCAAACTAAATCATTTGAATAACTCAAGATGGTGATTTCGATGTTGTCGGCCTCATTTGAATTACCTTTCATGCAATTTGTCGACAATCCCTTAGAACAGAGAGCTTGAATAACCTTTAATAATATTATTAATAAATTATAAGTTTATACATTTTGTGGAGGGCACGGTTTTCGAGGTAAGACATGAAAACCGAGAAAAGTTTTAGAGAGAGAAAGTCCCAAAGTAGAGAGAGTGGTATTTATAGGGTCGGAAGTGACATAAGCGAGCGCCAAGGTGCTAGAGGAGCGTCAGAGCGCACAAGGGTGAGCGCTAGGGCGCCCCACCTGCGCCTAGGCACTCAAGGTGGGCACTGGGACGCCCAGTGAGCGCTATGGCGCAGGCTGCTTGGGCGTCTGGACGCTGGCCCTGCGTCGTGGCGCTCGAGCTCCTAATTTCTTGATTTCACGTAGTGAATATCCGATGCTTCCTTATTTCGTATATTCACTTCCATAAACCGAAATATTTCGATATATATTATGAAATTATAAGAAATTCTCTTCCATAAAGCAATTTATTCTCATATTAAAACATGTATATTAAAACATGTATATATTCTAATACTCATCATATTGTTGACCACTACATCTCATTGGAAATATTGGATTTGGTTTGTAACTATGCCAAACTACTCTATACTACTCAACTTTCTATATAAATTTACCAAATACATTGACTAATTCATCATTAAGCAATCTTGTGTCAAAAGATTATGATTAATTATTTAATTTAATTGAAGTTAGTCTCTTGAAGAAGACAAGTTCATTTTGTGACCAAAAATACATATCCCTAAAAATTAAAATATACTAGCTTCTACTCTTATCAATTATCACTTGCCAAATGAAAGGGTAAATAAATAAAGAAGGTGCTTAATATTGTTAGTTCATCAAAAGCAGTATATGTTTGTCTGATTTTGATCTATTTATACATTTAGATCAACTTATGGTGTAGATCACGTATAATTGATATATCATCAATATAAACTTATGGATAAATTGATTGAGATGAGAAACATATATTCTCTCGTATAAAATATATTGATCGACTTAAGTATATTAAGTATCCAATTAAACTTTTGTTATCTAATCTGCATGCTAATAGAGGACATCAAACAAGTTGTCTAACACTAGTAATACATTCATATATATATATATATAGTTTGTCGTATAAACGTATAATATTCTATAGCCAAGATTATGTGGGCTAGGGTTATCTATATCGTATATTGTACCAATTGAAATCCACTTAAAATTATGGCTTGATATACACAACTAGATCGAAATTGCTTGTAAATCACGCTAGTGGGATGATATCAAATACGATATAATTGCATTCGTATCAAATATGGCTTATGATATACAAATATATGTGCGAAAAGAAATTCAATCTCAAAAATTCAAACTATGAAGAAAATAGCATCACAGTTTACGGGGTATACATGTCTATGAATACATGTATCCATGGGTCAAAATATAGACATAAGTTATAAAAATAAATACTACTACGGTTAAGATTTCATTATTTGTCATACTCACACTATGCCACACTATCATATGTTTTTAGGCATCAATATGTTGATATATACATGTACAATCATGGACATAAGATAATCATGGATATCATGGACAATTCAATTCGTATTAGTATCCCATGCAATAACAAAAATAAAAATACTTTACGTAGTAATCAAAATTTACAAGGCAAACAATGCAACGAAATGCATAATTATAATAGTGGGTGTCATGTATTCTAAAATTGAATAAGTTTTAAATAAAACAAACAATGGAAAACAAATTATGTAGTCATGATATTAATTGTTATTTGTTAATTGTTAATTGTAAGAGATTAACACAATAACACATATTAATATTTAGATTAGAACTTTAGTATAATGGTAGGCCAATGAAGATACATAGAAAGTAGATTCGCTTACCTCCACAATGGAAGAACAATAATAATAATCTCCTATGTGATTGGTAGAGGTTCATGCTAATAATGTGTTATAGAAAGAAAGTTTTAGAGAAGAGTATTAGGAGAAAATAGATGCATATTCTGCTTCATAAATCATAAGGGAGTGTATATATATATATATATGGTGGGGATCCTGTGAGAACCCTAGTTATATGAGAACTATGAGAACTCTAATCATAACCCTTAGATCTAATATTAATAAAATCTGACGGTTGTGATAAAACATATTAAAATCCTTACTTTTTCAGCTTCTGTGTTAAAATTTTCTCTCTCATCCCAACACCAAAAGGACAACACTTTCTCTCTCTTCACGTCTCTCTTGATAATTAAAAAAACCGATGTTCATCAAACCAAAAATTTCGATAAGATATCTACTAATGGAGTCTAATAGCAAAGAGTTAACCATGGAATCATCAACTAATACAAATTTAGGTAATATTTTGACAAAATTCTGATCAAAAATAATTTTAGGTTTGATTTATTGATTAACTTTTATTTTGTTGATTTTGTTAGTAAATTCGTTTATTTTGTGAATAATGTTGTTGATTTTGTGAATAAATTCGCTGATTTTGTGAGTAAATTAGAAATTGGTGGATTAGTTTGTGTTTTAAATTATACCTTGATTGAAAATTTAACTATTTTAGGAATAAAATGAAACTAATGGTATATGAGCTACAAAATTACTTGAGTGAAATTGTTTGATTACTTATCAATGATTTTAGTAAGAAAAAAGTAGTAGTAGGTTTTTTTAAATGATTTTACTCTCTACCTTTTGTTCAAACTAGCACTTTCTGAAACTTTGAGGACATGGGCATAGTGTGGTTGGAGTCATCTTCATACTTGTGCTCATTCTTAAGAACTCTTTGCAAGAATTTAATGTAATTCAATTGATTTCAGATAGAAAATGTCAATCGAAACTTCTTATTGGAGATGTTGCAAGGTCTAACTTGGCTTCTCAACTTTCCTGCAAAGCTTCTTAATTGATTAACTTCCTGACAGGCTCACATTTGCTACAATGTTGTGCGTTTGCCGTCATGAGCGTCCATTTCCACAAATCACAATGATTTGACTAGCTACTCAAGGAATCAATGTTGTGCTTTGATTCATGTTTGAAACTTATTGTTTCGGCTTTTAGGACATGGCTTATTGTATTTTGGCTTATTGATCGAATTTTTATTCGATCGATGTTTTCATGTATACAAGTTGTTAGAACACAAAGACCTGAAAATATATGGAATTTTATGTTTACAAGGGTGAAATTTCTTTGGACCAAGTACAAAGGAAACTCTATCCAATTTTATGTATTATTCAAGTTATATATGTATCAAATTAATTTTATACTTGATTTTAGCTTGAAGTACTTTAATACTAAATGAGTAGTACATTAACATTTTACGAGAAGCACCTTTTCCCTTTTGAGATAATCATCTCACTTTCATTGAAATTTAAGTGAATTTAACTTTTGTCATAATATTTGATGGCTCATGCCATTAGCTTTGAGCTTTAGATGCATTGTCATTTCTAATTGTTAGCTAATTAATTAATTAAAAATGATCCAATTAATATTGATCATGTGATTAATTCTTGGCCCTTTTGTCTCATCTAAGGTGAGACATCTTTATACGAGCTATTTATAAAAATTTACTTTAATTTATTGTTAGAAGCTTAAAACACTACAAGTACCCTAATTACAAAATAGAAGTACTTTTAAGGATTATCAGAAGAACATTTAAGGATTACAAGTACTTTTAAAGATTACAAAATTTCTTATTGCAAAAAACTAAGTGTATAATCTAAATCTGAAGCCTGAAAAGTGAAGCTTGAAACTAATGTGATTATTACAAGCTGAAAAGCTCTATTCAGTGAACTTGTCTTCTTCACCAGTTTCTTCACCTGCAGTTGACTTGAGTTCTTGATATCACCTACAATAAAGAAGTATAAGAATGCCTTGTATTAGTGTGTTTCTATGTAGCTTGACTAAAATATAATTATATGCAACATAATATGAAAACTAAATAATACAAGAAGCTATTGAAATGTTGGTCCGGCCACAAGCCAACGATTCAGTCATTAAAAGTCCAACCGAACTTTACAAATAGAAGGTTGATACATGTATCACAATAATTCATTTAACGTTTACAAAAGCAACTTAACAATACATAAGTAGTAACATACCTTAACTTTTTTAATAGATACCTAAAGCTTAAATTACTAATACCTTAACCTTCTAAGAACATACTAAACTCAAGATAAATCACTATTGTAAGGGTAGGCAGTAGGCATATGCTTTCCACATCACACATTATTCAAATAACTGAGCGCGCACTTGTTTAAAAATCGTTAATTAAGTAATAATCATTTCTTCTATGGTTCCTAAAATTTATCTGTATTAAGATTATATTATCAAAAGATAATATAGTCTCAATACTACTAGAGGAGCTGTATTGGAGTCTTAATGCATCAACAACAAAATAACTTGATTATAATCATGCTATCTTGCTTAAAGTAGCTTGTTGTACCTCGTTTGCGTTCTTCATTTTGATTCTCCAATTCATCCAAGACTCCAAGTTAATGAATGATGAGGCATCATCAAGTATCGATATTGACTACTCTTTTCAAGCAGATACATACTCTTTTCTCTTCTTAAATTTACACATGTCACCTAGAAACCTCAACATCATTTGATCGATATTGACTACTTATATATTTACAAAGTTAATAGAGTGTATTCTAGGCTCACCATGAGCTAAACATATAAGTTTTAGTCTCGAAGTCGAAACCTTTCCCAAGCCCACAACTTCCCATAAATACAGTTTATAGCTTTCTTTCTTTTCCTTCAATATGGTCAAATTCCTATAAATTGAAGCTAACATATCAGGAGCTAGATAGATCTTGCAACCCATAAGAAGACTAATAGAAATATTCATCCTTAATTTCTTCTAATAAAAGCACATGATTTGAGCAAATCATTCGTAACTTTTGCAACTTCCTTATTGCTAAAACAACCATGAAGTATTAAGAACTCATTTGCCCATTACAACAAAACCACCCAAAATCATGATATCCTCCAAAGTATTACTACAGTCACCCTAATGATAAAATATAAGTACACTTAAACATTACGGGAAGAACTTTTACAGACGACAAGAAGTACAATTGACATGATCCAACACTTCATATTAAACAATATATTTACAATTCTACGCATATAAGGAGATTTGTCAAACACTTGGTGTGCATAAGAAAATTCATACATACATTATAAAAACAATGAATCAAATAATGTAAAACGCAACATATAAAGAGTAATACATATATAAAAGTTAGTTATATTAACAAAACAAAACAAAGAAGAAGAATTATTTGTTGAANAAAAAAAAAAAAAAAAAACAAACAAGAAGAATAAGTTGTTGAAGTTTCTGCTAATATTTATACTAATTTAGGATCTTCATTTTGATTTAATGTGGAATTGGTTGAAAATCCGCCGTTAATGGCAAGTGAACAATCGAAATCAAACTAATTTAGGTGGGAATTAGGTTAAATTAGATCTAAACTAACTAAAATTTAGCTCAATATTAGATCACAACACAAACTCTGGAATAGATCTCAATTAGGTCAAAATTTGTTAAAATTAGCCCAAAATTACATAAAGAATTGAAATTGTGAATATCATAATTACCTTACTTGAAGGTTTGAATATTGAGTGAATTTTCTTGTAAGAATTGATGATTGAGCTTCAGATTAGGTCGATTGAGCTTCAAAAATGGCGGATGGAGCTTCAAAAAAGCATAATTAACCTTCAACAATGGCATGGACATGAGTCACTTTGTAGAGAGAGAAATAATTGTGTGAGTGGGTTGAAGGAATTTTTGGGAGGAAAGAGAAAGAGTAATTTTTTGAGATATTAGCTAAAGCAATCAACGGGTTCAGATTAGTTTAAATCTACGGTCAAAATTGCAGTTGTCATCCTAAGATTGGTTCTCATATGGGAAGGGTTCTCATTTGAAGCTCTTCCTATATACACATTCATGGGATATAATTAGGATTTCATTAGATAATAACAAACCTACTATCTTGAATATCCTAGAATAATCATAGGGGCATAATGGGCATCCACTAAATACATTTATTATATAACAACAACAATAATAATAATAATAATAATGATACTAATATTGATTATTATAAGCTATGTGTTTTGTGGAGTGTGCACGATTTTCGAAGCAGGGAACGAAAACTGAGAGAAGTTTAGAGAGAGAAAGTGTCGAAGTAGAGAGAGAGTGTGTGTGAGCGAATGAGAAGAAGAACTTATGGATGAGTTGTGATGAAGGTCGAAGGAGGGGGGATACTTATAGGGTTGGAAGTGACGTGAGCAAGCACCAGGGCGCCGGAGGAGCGTTAGAACACACAGGAGCGAGTGCTAGGGCGCCCCACCTGCGCTTGGGCGCTCAAGATGGCGCCATAACTCTCAATGAATGCTAGGGCGCAGCCCCCTTGGTCGTATGGGCGCTGGCTGGGCGTGTGGGCGTTGCCCCTGCGTCATGGCGCTCGAGCTTCAAATTTTTGATTTTTATGCGGTGAATCTTCGATGCTTCCTTATTTCGTATATTTACTTCCATAAACCGAAATATTTCGATATATTATGAAATGATACGAAATTTAGTTTCATCAAATATTTTATTCACTTCCATAACCTAGAGTTCCCATAAACCGAACAAACCTTTCTAGAAGATTCGTCGATACGGTCACAATCATACATTTCAATTAATTTCTCTTATTTTTGAACACGAAATTAAAATGTGAATTGTGAAATAAAATAAAAATAAAATGAGAATACGATGAGAATTGAAAATGAAATATAAAATGAAAATAAATAAAAAATAATAAAATGAAAATTAGAAAAATATTTTAAGCGTATTTCGACCATTATAACTCATCATCGGTTAACACCTTTCCTACTGCGGTTTTATTTATTTATTTATTTATTTATTTATTTATTTATTTATTTATTTATTTATTTATTTATTTATTTATTTATTTATTTATTTATTTATTTATTTATTTATTTATTTATTTATTTATTTATTTATTTATTTATTTATTTATTTATTTATTTATTTATTTATTTATTTATTTATTTATTTATTTATTTATTTATTTATTTATTTATTTATTTATTTATTTATTTATTTATTTATTTATTTATTTATTTATTTATTTATTTATTTATTTATTTATTTATTTATTTATTTATTTATTTATTTATTTATTTATTTATTTATTTATTTATTTATTTATTTATTTATTTATTTATTTATTTATTTATTTATTTATTTATTTATTTATTTATTTATTTATTTATTTATTTATTTATTTATTTATTTATTTATTTATTTATTTATTTATTTATTTATTTATTTATTTATTTATTTATTTATTTATTTATTTTCAAGCAATCGACTTTAAGAGATCACACATGTTTGCAACATGGTACACAATAACTATTAGCCGTTGGGTGGGACCAAATATAGGTGTTTACAGTTAGCCCCCATCTTGAAAAAGATGCAAATCTTTCCTGTAAGACTTAATACTCATTTTTGCTAAGAGATGACAAAAATTATAAATTTTAGTGAAAAGTTAGTTCATATGCCCTATGTTAATTAATAATGCCATTTAAAGGTAATTTTGGTCAATATTCCATATTTCGACGAAACTGACAAGTCATGTCCTATGACACTAGACATGGACATTTCTATGTATAATTTGCTTAATTTGATTCATTTTTCGCTAAGATGATCAAATTATTAAATTTTGTGACAATTCAACATACAACGAGGAAAATAGGCCAAATGAGCCAATTTTGACACTACTAGCTTGATTGAACTGAATATTTCGAAGTCTCTTAAGTGTTTAAATTTTCATCCTATCATGATTAAGACATCATATTTCACTAAAATGATTAAATTCTACAAGTTTTCGGATATTCATGAGCTCACAAATGCAATCGATTCGTACGAATTGACTCATTCGGGAACTAATTCTTCTCTACTACTACTACTTCTTTAAACAAGGAAATGAGTAATCAAGCATGTCATGGCCAAATTGAAATTCATATCACTACCTTTGCACTAAAGTAGACAAATTAAGCATACAAATCATCACATTTCATCAACAAGATCAAGAACTACAATCTCAATAACCACCACAACCTCCAGTAACACACTACTACATTAAAGAGCAAATGCAACATAATAATGCAACGGTTTAAGATAATGCAACACTTGTAGCAACAATTAGCGTCTAATGCAACGAGCTAATGTGACGATGTGGCTCTAAAGCAACATGTTATAGCAATGGTTGTAGTAACTGTCGCATTAGCCAACTTAATGTAACAGGTTTTTGAACTTTATGCGACACCTTTAAAAAACCGTTGCATTTGGTGAAATTAGCCGTTGCCTTTGATGAATTGGTGACCTAGCTAACTAATGGCGCGTTGTTTCCCTCTCGCCCAAATATTTCACTTCCATTCTCCCCTCTTTCCTTCAGCAAATTTCCACTAAAATTTCCACTCAAATTTCTCTACAATTCTCTTCAAATCTAACAAATTTCCACTCAAATTTCAAGCCACCACACTGTCAAAACACCAATACCACCATCTCACCTGCAGCCACCTTCCCCAACAACACAAAAAACCATTAAAACCCACCGACTCCACCACTTGCCACCCACCCGATAATAGGGGTGAAACTAATTCGGTTTAAAACAGAAAACCAAACCGCACCAAACCATTTTTAAAATATGGTTCGGTCTTTTTATAATTTTGGTGCGTTGAAGCGAAATTTTTTAAAAAATCGGTGTTCGGTTTGGAGTTGGTGAAGAGAACTAGAAACCGAACTCCAAACCGTACACCAAACCGTATAAAAGCCTAGATTATATCAAAGGCTTAAGGCCCAAAAATGAATAAATCCCTAAAAATATAAATAAAGTTAGTGACTCTATTTCAATCTCCTTTACACTTTGTCTAAATCTCATGTTTCTTATGTTCTTCATTTTTCGCCATTTGTAGTTCTTTCTTTTTTAAATTCGTTCTTCATTCTTTCTTTTGCTTTCTCTAGCTGAATACCTCAATCCCCCAAAGTCACTATTCTTTTTCATTATTTGTTTTATAGTTCTTGTTCTTTTGTATCATTTCTTTCACTCCGTAACACATCAATCTTCAATCAATTGATTCAACATTTATCTAGTATTATTGAAATTTTAAATAACTAACTTGGTATTATTTTAAACAATGATGTAAACTACTACTAGTAGTCCTAATATTAACTTTTCTTTGTTTCTAAATTGTTATTGTTGAACATAAATTTTGAACTAGTTTGAACATAAGACATTATACCTCTAGATTTCTGGTAAACAAGTATGACAAAAAAATTCGATTTGGTTTGGATCCAAAGCCTATAAACTGTATTTTTTTGGTCTGGATTGGTTTGCACTGAAATTTAAATTGGTTTGGATTGGAGTGAAAATTCATAAACCAAAATAATATGGTTTGGATTTGAAGTTTGCTATAATCCAAACCGTACCCCGAACTTTCACCCCTACCCGATAACCACCACCACTCACCGCCAGTCTGAACCACTCACCCCAAAGTGAATCTTTGTGTACTGAATTGTTGACTTGCATTCATTCAAAAATTCGATTCAATTCCTAAAGACAATTCAATTCGATTCACAATTGCGAAGTGAAGGTGTGTTTTGAATCTCTTCTTTTATTCAGTTGTTTGAGTTTAATATTTTGGTTAATTTTGCTGGTTTGTTGGGCATTGTTGAATGTTGTTTGAGTTTATTAAAACTTCAGTTCATAACTGTACAATTCATAATTATATTCATTCTTTTAATCTTGGTGTGTTTTGATTCCCTTCTTTTATTCAGTTCACAATTGTTCAGTTGCACGCTCCTTATCTTCCTTAATTTCGTGGTATTGCAATTAATATTAATCTGTACAATTCATTATTATATTCATTGTTTTCATATAAGCTATGAAGAATGATTTTCCTTTATTTGTGGAAAAAAAATGAAGAATTTGAGATGAGACAATGTGATTTCAGTTTTCCATTGGTTACTTATCATTCCTCCAACCTAATTGAAAAAGTGGGTGATTATTGTGAAAATACCTAACTATAGCCGACTTATCTTGGTGATTCTATGCAAAAGACCCTTTTTTTAATCAATGAGTGTGGTATAACAAAAATTGCTCTATATGTTGTTTTAGTTACATGTGAATCAGTAATAGAGATGAGTTACGGAAGTTAGTTCAGTCACAAATTGATTACAGTCTTTTGAAAGCCATGGTATCCTTACATTTTGGTAACCATCTTAAGAAATCTTGCTTAATGAACACCCTTTTTGGAAATCGGAAATTGTATGATTTACATTTTTGTGCCTTTTGTATTTCATGCTCACACTTCACTATTGGTGTCTTTAAGGAATTAAGGATGATGTTCTACCAACTTTGTTGTTTGAAACTAAATGCATGTGTCATTGCTAACATAATAAGCTTCTTTCGTTCATGTTCAACTAAAAGTTTATTTGACATGGATTTATTGTGTATGTTGACATAATTTATCCTAAAGTCATTTGGAATAGTCCATGAACTCATGGTACAAAGGTAACAACCATGTAGAACATGTATCCTCCAACAAAACCTTCCAAAATCCATCTACTTATGTATTTATTCAACACGACATGACTGGTTAGGTTCATTACTATTCAAGTATCTTCATGTTTGGTCCTTCCTTTCCTCCATTAAGTGTCTAGTTTCTTAAACTATCGAGTCCTCAATTTAGGATATTAGTTTCCTTTCCTTTCCTTCATGTTTCAAGTATCTTCAGATTAGGCTATTAGTTTGATGTTATTTATTCCTCAATTTAGGATAACCCAAATTATAATTTTGATTATAAATGCTTATGTTGTGATTGTGGGTGAAAAAAAAGGAACTGTTTTAATGGTGTTTGAAATATGTTTGTAGGTTCATTTAGAATACTTGGAAGCTGGTGCAAACATTTTGGTTACATCATGTTATCAGGTTACAATTTCATTGTAGTTTATAACTTTGTACAATTCTACATTATTCTTGAGAATATATTCTTGTGCAATTTTTGTATATGTTGTTAAATTTGTATTTTTTAGAGTTGTAAGGTACTGGAAATTTGTAAAGACTGATAGCAAAATAGGAGAATGATTTTTGATTGTTAATGATAGTTGAATGATTACAAGTGACTTGAGGTCACAACTCTCCAAAGTGACTTGAGGTCACAACTCTCCAAATACTCTCAATTTCTCGATACCTCTCTAGCTAGTTCTCTTGCTACTTATATCACATTCAATTACTCAAAATAGCAGAACATGCTTTAATTACTACTACTACTACTACTACTACTTCATGGAGTATTCTCAAAATAACAGGAGAAAGTAAACTAATAAGTTAAAATAACAGCTAGTGGTTAGGTGAGTTAGTTGTTGCTGTTGTCTGGTTGTGTCTACTGTTCTGTCCTCTGTTGTTTGGGATTCTTCCTTCTGCTGTACTTGTAAGTGAGTGGTGGTTTGGGACGGTTCATTACATCACCCTCCCCCCAAAGAGCCACCTTGTCCTCAAGGTGGAAGGTCGGGAACCACATGTTTAATGATTCAGCAGCCTCGAACTCCGGCAGCCCCTTCCAAAGAACCAACACCTCACTTGTACCTCCTTCTGCGGTTCTGACCCCCAACACCTTTTCAGGTTCTACCTCCAATTCTAAGTCTGAGGAGAGTTGAGGTGGCAGTGCTTTGAGTTGTATCTCATCACCCACAACTTTCTTCAGTTGAGATACGTGAAAAACCGGGTGGATTTTACAACTTGCTGGCAGCTCCAGCTTATATGCCACCTTCCCAATTCGTTCCACCACCTCGTAGGGCGTGTAGTAACGCGCGGCCAGCTTCTCAAATGGCCTGCGAGCCAACGATTTTTGGCGATATGGCTGCAACTTGACAAACACCTTGTCCCCAATCTCTAGTTCCACCTCGCGTCGCTTCTGATCAGCATATGTCTTCATTATTTGTTGGGCACGCAGTAGGTTACCTCTGATTTCATCCAACACGTAGTCCCTTTCCAATAACGCCTCTTCCAGGGACCCCACTGGTGTTTGCCTTTCCCAATTCGTACCACTTGGGGCGGTTTCCGTCCATACAACACTTGGAAAGGAGAAAGCTGAGTAGATGAGTGGATAATAGTATTGTAAGAATATTCGGCCCAAGGAAGCCACCGGGCCCATCCCTTGGGTTGTTCCCCAGCAAAACATCGTAGGTAAGTCTCTAAGCCCTTGCTCACAATTTCCGTTTGTCCGTTGGTTTGAGGGTGATACGAAGTGCTTCGCTTCAAATCCGTACCATGTAATCGGAATAATTCCCGCCAAAACAGACTCAAGAAAATTCGATCTCAGTCAGAAATAATACAATCCGGAAACCCATGGAGACGAATCACCTCCTTCACGAACGCCTTTACCACTTCCTTGGCAGAGAAAGGGTGTTTCAACCCGATGAAGTGGGCGTATTTAGAAAGCCGGTCCACCACCACGAATATCGTATCAATTCCCCTTGATTTCGGCAGACCCTCAATAAAGTCCATGTTGATTTCTGACCATACCGCCTCGGGGATGGCAATAGACTGCAACAGTCCTGCGGGATGTTGCTGTGAAAACTTGTTACGCTGACAAACGTCACACCCCCGAACGTACAGTGATACGTCCTTCCTCATTCCAGCCCAAAACCACTCCAAAGCCATCCTTAAGTAAGTCTTAACCTCCCCCGCATGTCCTCCTTCCGGCTTATCGTGATAGGCTTGCAGTAGGCTCAACTTGTGTTTGGATCCTTTTGGCACAACCATCCTCCCCTTGTACATAACCTGCCCCCTTTCCACGGTGAACCCTTTTGGACCTTCACCCTTCTCGATTTCAGTCTTGAGCTTAATTATGTCTGCATCCTCACAAGCTTCCTTCTCTAATTCAGCCCAATTAGTCGTGCATTTGGAGACCATCGCCCCCAACTCAGCCTCGTCATCCCCTCTACGTGACAGCGCGTCAGCCACCCGGTTGGACACCCCCGGTTTATATTGTATATCGAATTCATACCCAATGAGTTTTCGGACCCACCTCTGATATTCCGACCCAACTTCTCGTTGTTGTGTGATGTATTTGAGGCTCTGTTGATCACTTCGCACCACAAACCGCCGCCCCAATAGGTAGTGTTTCCACTTTTGTACCGCCAAGCAAACCGCCATCAACTCTTTTTCGTAAATGGATTTCTCCCGACTCCCGGAACCGAGTGTCTTGCTAAAAAAAGCAATCGGCCGCCCTTCCTGCATCAGCACAGCCCCTAGTCCAAACCCCGAAGCATCCGTCTCAACTATGAAGGGCTTGCAAAAATCCGGCAGTGCTAGAACCGGTGCCGTGGTCATTGCCTTCTTCAATTTCTGGAAAGTTGCAGTAGCTTCCTCATTCTAGGAGAACCCATCCTTCTTTAGTTGTTGGGTTAGTGGGTAGGCTATTTGTGAGTAGTAGGCTATGAATTTTCTATAATAGCCTGTAAGGCCCAAAAATCCCCTTACTTCTTTTAAGGTCTTGGGTTTGGGCCAAGTAAACATGGCCCCAATCTTGTCTTGGTTAACTGCCACTCCTTGTGAGATGATATGGCCCAGATAGGCCACTTTGGGCTTGGCAAACTCACACTTTTTCTTGTTAGCAAATAACTGATTTTCTTCAAGCTTTGCCATCACCATTCTAACATGCTCTGCATGATCATCCTTAGTTGAGCTATACACAAGTATGTCATCAAAAAATACCAAAACAAACTTGCGTAAATAGGGACGGAATACCTCGTTCATGAGTAATTGAAAAGTGGCCGGAGCGTTAGTGAGGCCAAATGGCATTACGAAGAATTCGTAATGTCCTTTGTGAGTCCGGAAAGCCGTCTTGTGGGTATCCTCGGCCTTCACGTGGATTTGGTGATACCCCGCCTTGAGGTCTAACTTTGTGAACACTTGAGCTCCACCTAATTCGTCTGGCAATTCGTCGATAACGGGAATAGGGTACTTGTCGGGGACCATCTCCTTATTTAAGGCCCGGTAATCGATGCAAAAGCGCCATGATCCATCCTTCTTCTTGACAAGTAGTGCCGGACTTGAGAAAGGGCTAGTTGATGGTTGGATGATGCCCGCCTCCAACATTTCTCGAATGAGTTTTTCAATCTCATCCTTTTGAAATTGCGGGTAGCGATAGGGTCGTACGCTTACAGGGTTGCTCCCTTCCTTCAACACAATTCCGTGCTCGTGGTCTCGTGGAGGTGGGAGGCCCGTAGGTGTTTTAAACACTTGGGAGTATTCACGCATCACTTCCTCCAAAAATTCTGGAATTTCTACAGTCCCAGCTTCCCCTTCCTCGGTACCCCTCTCTTCCATCAGACACAATTCCACCAACACCCCTCCTTGTTCTTTCCTCACATTACGGATCATTGCCTTCAAGGAGACTCCTATTCGAGCTAAACTCGGGTCCCCCCTTATCACCACATTTCGACCTTCATGCTCAAAGCTCATCTCTTGTAACTTCCAATTAGTTTTCACCATGCCCAGTTTCTCTAACCACTGCACTCCGAGAATCACGTCGGAATTCCCAAGTTTAAGGGGAAGGAAATCATCCGTGATGGTGATGCCGCCATTGAGGGTCAGTTTAACCCCTTTGCATTGCCCCCGCCCCTTGACTGGTTCGCCATTTCCGAGGGAGACCCCGAACGAGCCCCTCCCTATGACAGTTAATCCGGCAGCCTGCACCGCAGTTAGGGAGATGAAATTAAGGAGATGAAATTGTGAGTCGCTCCCGGGTCCACCATAACCACCACCTCTACCCCGCCAATTTCTCCCTTCATCTTCATGGTTTTCGGACTTGTCAGTCCTACAAGGGAGTTGATTGAGATCGCCGGCGGCGTCTCATATTCCTCCTCTTCCGGTGCCTCCATCGCCGCTAACTCGCCGTCATCGCCCTCCTCCTCTTCTTCCACCAACAAAACACTAAGCTCCTTTGCCTTACACCGGTGACCGATTCCCCACCTTTCGTCACACTTAAAACATAAACCTTTCGCCTTTTTATCCTAGAGTTCCTTCTCCGTCAGGCGCCGGACCTCGCCGGAGAATTTTGTCGGAGGTGGCCGGTTCAAGGCCACCGAGCCCGATGACTGGATTGACCCGGTGGGCTTGGGAACCGCCGGACTTGGTTTGCTTGATTGAACTGAAACTTGGGGTTAGGCCTGTGTTTGATTGTTGGGCCCAAGGGTGTGGGTTGGGCTGCGGTTAAAGTATGAAAAAGGGGTTGGCTTGTTAAATAATGAGTTTGTCCTCCTCTAACTACCCACTCTGTTTCTTTCTTCGATCCTCAAGGCTAAATCCATAGCCTGCTCAAGAGTTAAGGGATTTAGCATCCTTATCTCTGCCTTAATTTCCTCCTTAAGGCCGTTGACAAACTGGCCCTTCATAATGCTCTCCGGCACGTCTTCCAAAGGGGATGCTTTCTCGATGAACGCCCGTCGATATTCGCCGACCGTGGTGGTATGCGCGACGGCCAACCATTGTTCATGTAAGGTACAGTACCCTCTCCCTCAAGTCCTCCCACCAAATCACTGGTCTCCTCCTATTTTCCCACTGGTACCACTAGAGGGCGTCTCCTTCCATCGAGACAACGACAGCCTGCAATTTCTCATGACCCATTAAATTGTAAAACTGAAAATATTGCTCTCCCCTAAGTATCCATCCATCCGGATCATTTCCGTCCAACGTAGGCATTTCCAGCTTCCTGTACTTCCAGTTTCCTCGGCCCTCATTGCTTTCCCCTCTTTCAAATCCTCCATTCCTCCTTCCCTCGAGCCCTAAAACGATGCTCTTCTACCTCCTCTGTCTCACGGGGATCAATTTGCCTTTCCTCTGTTTTCTCTACTAAGGCCTTTAATTCCTCAAAGAACCTCTCTTGGCTACTCTTCAAACTGGCCACCTGGCCATCCTGTGTTTCCCAAAAGCGTCCTAAACGTCCCTCTAAGCGTTGGTTGGCTTCCTCTTGGTTTTTCGTGAGATTTTCCTCTAGAGTCCTACGCCATTCTTCCATACTCGTTGCTACTGCTCTAGACACAATCTGCTGAATCGTGTCGTCGATGTTTCGTACCTTGGAGGTTACTTCTCCTAAGGCCTCCTCGATAGTGTCCAAACGCTGCGCAGTGGAAGTCAAGCCATGTCCGCTCTGATACCAAGTGTAAGGTACTGGAAATTTGTAAAGACTGATAGCAAAATAGCAGAATGATTTTTGATTGTTAATGATAGTTGAATGATTACAAGTGATTTGAGGTCACAACTCTCCAAAGTGACTTGAGGTCACAACTCTCCAAATACTCTCAATTTCTCGATACCTCTCTAGCTAGTTCTCTTGCTACTCATATCACATTCAATTACTCAAAATAGCAGAACATGCCTTAATTACTACTACTATTACTACTTCATGGAGTATTCTCAAAATAACAGGAGAAAGTAAACTAATAAGTTAAAATAACAGCTAGTGGTTAGGTGAGTTAGTTGTTGCTGTTGTCTGGTTGTGTCTACTGTTCTGTCCTCTGTTGTTTGGGATTCTTCCTTCTGCTGTACTTGTAAGTGAGTGGTGGTGTGGGACGGTTCATTACAAGAATTCTCACGGTTATTTGTAGTATATTCTATTTTCTTTCACAAGAGTTAGAGGAGTTGATGTGGGGCTTAAGCCACAAGGGTGATCTTTTTGTAATTTCGTCATAGGTTTACTTAAAATTGATTCTTGAACTCTTGGTGGTATTACCATCGTAAGCAATTCTGTAGTTGTTATCTGTGTTAAGTGGCCGTAGCACTAAGAAATTGGGATGTTTCTGTTAAGAAGAATATACAAATTTCCTGCGTACATCTGTATGGTGCTGATCCTCAACGAGAAAGTAGCATTGTCACTCATTTTCTGTCTTCTACACAGCTTCATGTTGCTAGACCTGTTTCTTAGCAAGGGTGATGTATATATTTGAATTGTTCTGTTGACATTTTCTTAGTATATGAATGCAATTGAAATGGTATAAGCTCTTTTGCTCGCTTCATAGATATATATCTGAAAGGCTGAGAAAAAGAATAAGTATTAATAGTTTAATTATACATTCCAGTTGGCAGTCTTTTGCTTTCACAGGAATAGGCTTTTTCCATCATTTAAATTTTTTGATTGGAAACTAAACAAATTCCATTCATTAGGCAGTTTTGGTTGAACAATGAAATACTCTTAGGCATCTTCAGTTCTGTCTTCTCTTCTTGATGCAATTTAGTCTCCATAATTGTTCATAAAAATTCTGGTTTTAGATGCTAATATTGCCAAATATAGTGTCCATTTAATTTGTATAACTGAAATTTCGAATATTGTTATTGTCCCAATACCTTTAGATAACAATTTGTGTGATTTTCTTGATCACATCATTCACATGCTTTATATTTTATTAGATTTAACCAAGGGGAATCTCTATGGGTATGTTGTAGCCTTGTATCAAACCATAAATTCCTGGGACATCTATTTTATTTGATGCTATTATGAGGTGATTGATTATGAATGGCGCTTATCGCTCATCTTAGTGATGCAGTTGATGGCGCTAATATGGTATTAATCTTGCTAAAGTTAATCTTGATAATTATTCTAATTCTTGAGTAAGTAAACCAAAGAATATGCATAAGAGACTACCTGCCTTGAACTCAAAAAACTTAATAAATATTGTTTGGTTTTAGAAATTAAACGACTGAATGCTTGATTGTTGGGGAATGTGATTATGTGTTTCATAAATTATGATTTTAGGGAAAATGTGATGCCATAGTAATATAGCCTGTCCTTTGTTGTCCCCTTTACCAATTACTTTTTCGTTTCATTTTACATGCAATTGACTCTTCAACTAACAACTATCAAAATTTTAAGGAACAATTGGATGGTGGGAGTTAGCAAAGTGGAGTCATGAATATGATCAAGGAGCAAATGAGTACATTGAAAAAGAATTTGCCACAAAGTCTCAAGGAGACCAAATCCAATGTCCATGCATTACATGTTCTTACCGTTACTGGCATCGTAGGAATGTTGTAAGGGATCATATAATTTGCAATGGTTTTTCTACCAAGAAAAGAAGAACTTGAACAGTCAGGGTTGGACATTAATAGAGATACAGAATACTTATCAGGAAAAGAAGATGATCAAGTTATGAATGATGACATGGTAGAATATTTGACTGAAACTCTAAGAGAGGGGCCAAATGAAGAGGCAAGACAGTTTTTTAAGTTGACTGAAGAAGGTCAAGAAGAATTGCATATAGGATGGCAAACTTTCTCTAAACTCTTCTTCATCATTCGAGCATTTATTTTCAAGTGCGATCACAAGATGAGCAATGTCACTTTCACTGCAATGTTAAAATTCTTCAAGGAAGTGATACCTCATGCCAAAGTACCCTTATCCTTTTATGAGGCGAATAAGGTAATCAAAACTTTAGGGTTAGATTACACAAAAGTTGATGCATGCCCTAAAGATTGCATGTTGTATTGGGGGGAGCATGCAAATGCAACAAGTTGTCATGTTCGTGCCTCTCCTAGGTGGAAACAGAAGGAAAAGGATACAAGTGAGGCAACTGAAAAAGGCCACAAAATTCCAATGAAAGTACTGCGATACTTTCAACTGAAGAAAATGTCGCAGAGGTTGTATATGTGTCGGCAAAGCACATCCAATGGCATTCAAATGGTAGGGAAAAAGATGGCCTGTTACGCCACCCAACAGATGGGCAACCTTGGAAGGACTTTGATAAGTCATACCCACAATTTTCTAAACATCCTCTAAATATAAGGCTATGATTGGCTTCCGATGATTTTAACCCCTTCAATTCAATGAGCATTGTGCATAGTAGTTGGCCCATTATCTTGGTGAATGATAACTTACCTCCTTAGATGGCTATAAAGTCAGAGTTCCTAAAGTTGTCATTGCTTATTGTTGGGCCTTATTCACCTGAAAATGACATTGACATTCATTTACAGCCTTTGATTAAGGATCTTAAGGATTTGTGGGATTTTGGTTTCGAAACATATGATGCGTCAAGTAATCAAAGGTTTGGCATGCATGTGGCCTTGGCTGGTACTATCAGTGACTTTCCGGGTTATGCGATGTTATCTGGCTGGAATACAAAAGGGAAAAAGGCTTTACCTTATTGCCATTATCAAACAGAATCAAAATGGTTGACAAACACTCACAAGTATCATTACATGGGTCATCAAAGATTCTTAGGAGGAAACCAAAGAATAGTCACAAGTCTGAAAAGGCACACCAACCAAAGATATATTGCATCCCTTGGTCAATGTCACATTTTTGTGACCTTAGGAGGAAACAACATGGAAAACCTGTTGCTGATGTTCAGCCTGTGACTAACATTGAGGCAAATATAGAGGCTGTGGCTCGTTGCAACAATGACGGTGATGGGGTAGAAGGTACAATTTCAAGCCAAGCACACAATTGAACAGCAAACAATGGATCGCTTGAGATTATTGTTCACTCAGAAAATAGAGCGTTGGAATCTAAAGTTCAACCGGGAAACAGTGGCTCAAAGGAAGGTATGATTATGTCTTTCTGATCTGAATCTGTTTTTTCTGTATCTGTTCTGAATCTTTTTTTGGTTTTTGAATATGTTCTGAATCTGTTTCTTTTTTTTTTTGAATCTGTTTTTGTTAGTCTAAACAAACAAGCTCGTCATTTAAGAGAAGCTAATTCAACGGCTCCTAAACTGGTCCATAACAGTCTTGTTAGTCGTAATTGGAATTTCACTAAGAATTTTATGATAAATCTCCTTCCAAACGGCTTGAATAATACACTTAGGTGTAATTATTTGTCCCTCCCAAATCGCTTTGTTCCTTTGATGCCACAGTTGGTACAGGACAGCAACACACCCTCACACACAGCTTGAACTATTATCTTCTTGATCTGTCCCTGCACAGCTGCACAGGAGGAGAGATCCACTCATGAAATTTACTAGAGGAAGAGAAGCCATAGATGTTTAGGGAGTTAAACAGCTCCTTCTAGGCCACACTCTAGTGGCAAATTGATGATAAAAAAAATGTGATTTAGCAGTTTCAACACAGCATTGACACATAGGGCATGCAAGAGGAACAGGTCGGCAGACCATGCCTGACAATTCTATCGCTTGTGTTGAGTCTATTCTATCTCATTTGCCATACAAAAAATATTTGCCTTGGAATATCAGTCATTCCACACCTACTTATACCAAGAGACTAGAGGATGGTCACCTCTAAGGAAGCTATAAGCATTAGCAGCAATATACCTTACTTTCTTCCATCCACCTTTCTTGAACAAACCAAACATGCATGAAGTCATTCTTTAACCTTATATGTTCTAAATCTGATTTTCTTTTCTGTTCTATTTTCTTAATCTGTTTTTGAATCTCTTTTGTTCTGTTTTTGTTTTTCTTTCTATTATGTTCAATCGAACTTTAATTGTTTCTATAAATATAGGTTCTAAAAAGAATATGAGTCGAGGACCAACTAAACTTCTTAACGTCCATGCACGTACAAGTTAGTAGCGCAAGTTATATGTCCTTAACTCGTTCGGGCAGCCAATTTCTTTCTTTTCCGGAAATCATATTATAAATATTAAAGAATTTTAATTATTAAAACTCCTAATAATGGAAAAAACCAAAGTATTACCGTCACCGTGATAACGACTAAGACATTTATCAAAGTACTACAGCGGAAATCTTAAACCCAAAAACATTTTAAAACTAAACTTCAAAACAAGTTTCAAAACCAAATTCAAACCAACATTCAAAATAAAAAATCAACACTAGTGGAACATTTCCTAAACATAACGCCCTATTTCTATCGGTCCTTGGAAGATATAGTTACAAATATTATATTTGTAACGGTCAAATTGGTAAGGCGTTACACTTAGTTATTTTGATCACTCTTCCACTATTTGTATTGGGCTTACTTTTAGACCCTTACAGTTAAGAGTTTTTGTAGCTATATTACTTTTTACTCGTTACAATTACTTAACTACTTGTTACACAATATACTATTTGTATCAGTTGTTTGTAAGCCCGTTACTAAAAATAATCATTATTTGTAGCTAACTTTTAAAATGCCCGTTACATTTTGAATTTATTAAAAACCCTAACAAAATAGTACACATGCAAATTCCTTCCCGGTATCATCTTCTCCAAAATCAAACATCTTTAAAAACCAACTTCGTCTTCCCACTAACTTCGTTCTTCCCTCACTATCTTCTCTTTGACCACCACCACTATCTCTTAATTTGTTGCAAATTCCACCACCACTGTCTTCTCTTTGACCACCACCACAACTGTATTTTCTTTGTCGCTAATTCCACCGCCTGCATTTTCTGGGTCCCCTTCTCGCAATTTTTGGTCTTCTTTGCTGTAACTTTCTTCTGAATTTGCGCAATATTTGGGTAATTTGTGGTTACTTTTCTTCTTCTTTGCTAGCTTATGTTCTTCAGAATTTCGTGCCTTTTTTTTTTTGCTATAATTCTAAATTTTAGCAATTTTTATGTAATTTTATTGTATTTTTTTTTTGTAATTTATCAATTTCCATTGATATTTCTAAATTGGCGATTAATTTCAGTAATTCCTTTTGTTGTTAGGCGATTACTTTGGATTTTGAATTGAGTTTTGTTTAATTTGAGTAATTAGAATCACATACAACAACAATGTACTAATAGCACGATAGTGGAGTTGTTTAATTTGAGTAATTTGACTACTTGCCTAGTCTTACCAATCTGGAAATTGGTGTATGACTTATTTCTTTGGTTTTATTAATGTAATGATTGATTTGAGTCCTCGTTTCATTCTGTTGTTTTATTAACAATCTGTTGTTGTTGTTGTGCAACCTTCAAATAATCTCAAAACTAAAAAGAAAAGGAGCAAGAAGAAGAAGAAAAACAAGAATAAGAAAGTCTTACCTTCAAAAAATCCTACTGAAAGTGCAGATCACATTTCTGTCAGTCTTCTTCTTTGACTGTCTTTCACTTCTACTATAAGAAACTTCTTCTTTCTCCCTCAAAACCCAAAACCAAAAAGAAAAATAATACAATAAAATAAAATTTCAGTTGTTAGTCAAAATCTAATCAACCCCTCTTCCGTATATGTCAAATTAACGTATGCCCATGTGACTATTCTTCCTACTCATTTGAGGTTTTTTATTTACTTTTGTCCATTTTAGTTCTTCATTTCTGAATTTTCAATTTTTTTTTAATAACATGATTTTTTTTTTGTTGTTTTTAAATTTTAATAGTGATCTCAACTGATGGGTTTTTGTTTTTTTATCAATTAGTGTATTAAGTTGTGATTTCTTGCTTTTTAGTGATTTTTGTGTTTTCTGAATTTATGTTACAATTCTAAAAAATGAATCATTGAATTCTGGTTTATTGTCTTTCTTTCTGCTGTTTTTAGAAACAATTTTTATAAAGGAGGAAACTTTCTGACCATGATAAATTGGATTTAACATCTGAATTGAATTGAATTGGATTAGATAAATTGAGTGATGTTTGAAGTGGGAGTAAAGTTTAGGGTACTAAAATGGGTTGCAACTTGCTACTTTAACCCAGAAAGGGTTTGGTAGGATCTTTTATCTTGAAATTCAATCAATTGATTGATCTTTTATCTTTGTACCTTCTTTGTATGTTATACCGTTTCCAAATAAATAACTAACCAAGTGTATAAATGCTCTGACTCTAAGGTGGAAGTATGGTGGACTGAAACATCTAGGAGTTAGGGGTGTGTTGTACGTGTTAGGTTGAATAATTTTGTAATCATTACAACTTCTTCCTCAGATAATTGATTTTAGTCAGCTTCCTCTCTGTTTAATTACTTCAGTACACTTGAATCTTCGACGAACTTCTCTGTTTTGCTGTGTTATGTGGATGGTTTACTGCTGCATGGTTATGTGTGTAGTTTGACTTTTGTGTAGTCTAGTAGTTGTAAGACTGTAGTTGTTAAACTGCAATTATAATGAGTGGATTGGAGGGGCTGCAGTCTTATATGGTTGAGTAGTGAAGTCTTTTCAGCTTATATACAGCATCCTTTGTTTGGGTGGTTTTCAACTGCTTTTTGAGCTTCTTTTGCTTGTTGCTTTATTGGGGTTTTAAGAAAATTAAAAAAAAAAAATAACATCTGGTTTTTAATGGGTTTAATTTTGATGTATAGCTAAAGATTCTGAATTTCTTTATTGTTGGGTGGTTTTTTAGGGTTTATTGATTATTCTCATTTACCCAATTTTGATTTTGGGTTTTTGGGGGTTTTGTTTAGAATTACATTTTTCTGGGTTTTTTTTTTGTGTTCTTATTATAAATGTATGTTTGTAGAATGTAAATTATGGGTGCTGTTTTATTTGAGACGAAATTGAGTTTAAGTGAAGAAAAGATAACTGTTAAATGATTGTTTAAGAACAATGTATCTTCAATTGATATTGGATGTAATTAAGCTTAAGCATAATATAGTTGATAGTGTCATGGATGAAATAAACAAGAGAACTTAATTATTCCTGAAGTAATAACCTCTGCGTACATCAGGCTATGGCAACTTAATTGTCAAAAAAAGCAGCTACCATCTGATATGGATATAGTGTAGCTATTGTACAGCACAAGTATTGTTAATCTACCAAACAATCGACACAGACATAAACACACCAACTAGGGAGCGAAAAGTCCCACAAAAAGCTAACAATGCACTTGAGGATGATAGCATGTCGTAAGTTTGAGGATGATAACATTTGAAGCCTTTTAGTATGAAAAAGTCAATGTCCTTGTCTCTTGAAATTTATCAATATGTCGAAGTGTGCGTGTACTAACATTCATCATCATTATGTTTTTAGAAATGAATCGAAATTGGATGTATGGTGATCGACGTGAAAATGCCTACCGAGATGGGGTAGATGATTTTTGTAATGTTGCCTTAGAATATAAAAGACTGAAAAAGCATGAAACAATTTATTGCACTTATCGAGATTGTGGTAATGTGAAGAGGTAGGCGAATATTGTGAAAATAAAGGACCATCTAATGTGTCGTGGGTTTACTGCTAATTATGAAGTGTGGCATCATCACGGGGAATCACTACCCTCAAGGGATAACAATGACCATCAAATGAGGGATCAACATTCATTGCAAATGGATGATGATGGCTACAATGATGGTGACGACGAAGTTGAACATGAACGAATGGATGACATGATGGATGTTATGGGTGACCACACTAATGACCAACCTTCTATTCTTGATGATGTGTCGAAGGCTGCTGAGACACCTTTATACCCCGGTTGCACTAAATACTCGAAGTTGTCGGCCACCTTAACATTGTCTAACATAAAATCCAAGAGTGGTTGAACGAATGAAAGTTTCACTTGGTTGTTGGAAACCTTGACTGACATGTTCCCCGATGGGAATGACATCCCAAAGTCCAACTATTATGCTGATAAATTGATGAATCCTTTAGGCTTAGGATATGAGAAGATAGATGCATGCCCTAACGATTGTGTCCTTTATCGCAAGGAATATGAAAAGCTGGATGCATGCCCTATTTGTGGACAATCACGGTACAAGCGTGAGGGAAAAAGCACATATTGCAAAAAGTGGATGTCGGCTAAAGTTCTATGATATCTTCCAATAATTCCTAGATTTAGGAGACTTTTTCCTATAAAGAAGGATGCTAAAAACTTGGTGTGGCATTCTGAGGAAAGGAAGAAAGATGGGCTAATTAGACATCCAGCTGACGGGAAGCAGTGGAAGAAGATTGATGATGATCTCTCTGAATTTGGGCGAGAAGGAAGGAATTTAAGGCTTGGTCTTAGTGTTAATGGGATGAACCCTTACGGTAATTTGCGTAGCAAACACATTACATGGCCAATTTTGTTGACCATTTACAACTTGCCTCCGTGGCTATGCATGAAACGAAGATACATCATGTTATCACTCCTCCTACCAGGTCCTCAGCAACCTGGTAATGACATTGATGTGTACTTAGCGCCCTTGGTTGATGATTTGAAGTACATGTGGGATGTTGGTGTCCCAATGTATGATGCATATACAAAGTCTAATTTCACCCTTCACTCGATGCTATTTTGTACCGTAAATGATTTCCCTGCTTATGGAAATCTATCTGGGTTTAAGGTGAGGAGTGAGCAAGGGTGCCCAATTTGTGAAGAAGACTTGCCACCTCAATATCTTAAAAATTTTGGCAAGAATGTCTTCATGCACACTAGGAGGCACCTCCCTCGATATCACCCTTACAGATTGATGAAAGCACCATTGAATGGGATGACTGAGGACGAGGTGAGTCGGGATCCACTAAGTGGAATGCAGGATTATGAAAGAGTAAAAAATGTGAAAACAATTTTTGATAAAACTCAGAAGCAAGGGTCAAAGTCAAAGAAGGGTGTCTTGTGGAAGAAAAGGTCTATACTATGGGATATATCATATTGGAAACATCTTAATGTTAGACACTGTCTCGATGTAATGCACATCGAAAAAAATGTTTGTGATTCACTGGTTGATACTTTGTTATATGCCGGGGAAAACAAAGGATGGTCTAAGTACTCGGAAGGACATGCAAGATGCCAACATCAGACCTAAGCTATGGCCACAATATAGTGATGATGAAAGGAAAGCCTATTTGCCTCGAGCTTGTTACACTTTGTCCAAGGAAGAGAAAAGGGTGTTCTGTGAATGTTTGTATGGGATCAAGGTACCTACGGGGTATTCGTCCAATGTAAGACGTTATGTGTCTTTGGCAGATAAGAAATTAAGTAACATGAAATCCCACGATTGTCATGTTTTAATGCAAGTATTTCTTCCCATTGCACTTCGAGGCCTTTTGCCGAAAAATGTAAGACACCCTATTCTAAAGTTGTTCTTGTTTTTTGATGTGAATTTTCGTGTGAACAAAAACTCACAAAGGGATATACTAAAATTTCGAATCTATAAAGACCAAGCCACCAAGATTCTTAATTTTAGGTTGATCAATTAGTCCTTTGATTAAAGCCTAAGCACCCTCCAAGCTACTAATTAAATCACAAGAGTATAAAGAATTTAACCACCAACTCTTAAATTTCGGATTTTTGTTTTCAAGTAAACAAACAACTTTTTTTGTTTATTCAACTCCAACTTCAACTTCATTAATTACATCCTAATGTTGAGATTATTTATAGGTATAATCATCAATAAAATCTTAACTAAAATAGACTAAAAAAACACGCCTAACATTAGGAAAATAAATCCTACTTTTGCTCAACAAACTAAAGATAAGATTGTCACATCATCATGCAACTCCAACTTCAACTTCCTTAATTACATCCTAATGTTGAGATTATTTATAGGTATAATCATCAACAAAATCCTAACTAAAATAGACTAAAAAAACACGCCTAAGACTAGGAAAATAAATCCTACTTTTGCTCAACAAACTAAAAATAAGATTGCCACATCATCATGCAACTTGCACTTTGATCTTATCTTTCCTAACAAACTCTAACTAACTAACAAATCAAGAAAATATCCTAACAACTTATCTAACTAACTAATTAACAAGATAATCATCAGAATTTAGACTGAAATCACGCCACTTGCTTGGAGCCCAAGAACCAAGAAAATCGTCCAAAAACTCGCAAGAAGCTTCGTCACAATGTGCGCAATTTTCAAGATTTCTTCAAGATCTTCAAGAAATGCTTCAAGATCCAATCTTTTAATCAAGAAATCTTCAAGAACCTGCCTTCCATGCATTTTAGCATAATTATGATGATCAAGACTCACCAAGAAATAAAGACTCAAAGCCTGAAATGAGAAAAACCCTGTGGGAAAAAAATCATAGGCAAAAACCATCTTGTTCCCCAAATCCACCATTCTTGCCTTGATTTGCGTGCTATATTATTGACATGTGACCATACACACGCAAATCCCTACCCTTGATGCACCCATATAGCTTATACCACTGTATGCAATTATTTCACCTATGGTTGCATCCTTACCATTGCCACTCTTGATATCACCACCTTCGAAGTTGTTATCAAATTTTCCATAACTTATTTCATTAATATCATCACTATCACTGATACCTGCATTTATATCATTTTTTGCTAAAATATGTAGCAAGGTGCTGGATCCTATAGAGCTTGATACTCTCGAAAAAGACATCATTGTAACCCTTTGCAAATTCGAGATGTGTTTTCCACCTTCATTTTTTGATATAATGGTTCACTTGATTTTACATCTTGTTCGTGAGGTTAAAGAATGCGGTCCTGTCTTCTTGCATTGGATATACCCATTTGAGAGATTCATGGGGTCCTTACAAGACAAAGCAAGGAATCCAGCAAAACCAGGAGGTAGTATCATCAAAAACTACACGGTAGAGGAGGCCTCAATTTTTTGTGCAGCATTTTTGGGTATGGCTCAGGAGATTGGAGTAGGCAAATCTCGTCACCAGGGTAGACTACAAGGGCATGGAACGATTGGTCGTAAGATGATACGCCTTCCACCTCATAGATTTCAAAAGGCGCATTTTTGTGTGTTTGTAACATCTTTCTGAAGTTCACCCTTACATAGAGAAACATATCTTCCAATTGAAGCGTCAAAACCCTGGGTTTACCACTTATCAGGTAACGCAAGAGCATAATCGTCAATTTGTCGAATGGTTTTGGAAGCAAGTTAACATTAAATTAAAGCAAGCAAATAATAACGTGTCTGAAACAATTAAATGGTTGGCAAGGGGTCCTCAGTCACATCTTACTTCCTTCGATGGTTATGATATCAATGGATTTTCCTTCTACACCAAACGACAAGACGACAAGGGTGTATACCAAAATAGTGGTGTCACGGTTGTTGCCTCTTCTATTGAATACTCGAGTGCAAAGGATATCAATCCTGTTGATGCTACCCAATCATATTTTGGGGTCATTGATGAAATATTAGAGCTGGATTATATGGAATTCAAAATTCCTGTTTTTAGATGTAAGTGGGTGGACAACTGTCATGGTTGCAAGGTTAATGAAGATGGTATGACTATGGTGGACTCCACCCGTTTCAATGAAACTCAAGAGCCTTTTATTTTGGCCACCCAAGTAAAGCAAGTCTTCTATGTGGTCGACAATGTAGAACACCAGTGGCAAGTAGTTGTTCAAGGGAAAAGATCTATTGTCAGAGTTGAAGATATGGTTGACGAGGACGACTATGATAAATTTGATGACATCCCACCTATATCAATTGGTCGTCGCCCCTTAGGAGACGGTGATGATATTGTTGATGATAATGACTTCAACATTGAAGATGGGATTTATGTTGACTTGTAATATTGCGAAATTGTTATGCTTTGTTTGGTTGCTGTTGTCTGGCTTGGGTGCAGGTTTCCCCTGTTGGTTTGATTGCCTGGCTGTTGTCTAGCTGCTTGGTTGTATTGTTTTGCTGTTGTGAGTGTGTAGGTTGTCTGGTTAAGTATGTTTGGTTGTGCCGGTGTGCTTAGTTCTGGTTGCTGATGGCTGTGAGTGTGCTGTGATTAGGTGACAGTGGGTGTGGGTCTGCTTTTGCTGTTGCTGCCTGGTTGTGAGTGGGACTGCCTTGTTGTTTGGTTGTTTTGGTTTTGTTGGTGTTATGCTGGTGTCAAATTGTTGATGCTGCTTGGTTGTTTGTAGTATTTATAAAGTTGTGTAGGTTAGTGGTCCTTGTTATGTTACATTGTTTAGAGTTGGTCCTTGTAGTGGTTTGTTGTGTTGTGCTTGCTTTTGTATTTAGATGGGTTTTCTTTTGGCTAACCTTTGTGAATGGTTGAGTCAACCAACAAAGGCTAGGCCTTAGTTTGTATTTGGTTGTTTCTTTTCATTAATAAAATGCTTGCTTTGCACCAAAAAAAAAAAAAAATACTCTGCCACCTTCACCTCACCAGTACAGAGTTGATCAAACCATATCTGATTTTGATCAGTAACAACCAGCAAAACCAACAAGCAACTGCAACCATCAACCCAAACTACTCTGCCACCTTCACCTCACCAGCAACGAGCAACCATTAAAAGAAACCTGCAGAACAGCAACCAGCCAAAACAGTCAAAATGAGATGAAAAACCAGTCTGCAAATGTAACCAAAAACCCCACAACCAGCCTGCAACCTCAGCAACTACAGTCAAAACCTCAACTGCACCAAATCAAGCCACAAAAACCATCGTGCAGAATGCAACACACACAACCAAGCACAAAACCACCCAAACACAGCAAACCAACCTACAAGCAGCAAAACACAAGCACCAACCACACCAACACAACTACTGCAGAACAACCAGCAGCCACTGCAAGACACCCTCCAAACCAACCCAAAACAGCATGCAAAACCGAAGCAGCATACATACATGCCAAATCACGTACAACTAACCTAGATCAGCTTCCCTACAACCTAAGCAACCAATGCTTCACATGGCCAGACCATTTAGACTGTACTGGTCCATTGTTTTTTTTTTTTTGTAACACTTTAAAATTTGAAAAATTTGTAGGTTGAGAAGCTAAAAATGGATGGAGATGAAAATGGTTCAAGGGAAGAGCAAGGAGAAGGTGATGGAAGTACGGTCTCAAAGAATAAAAACGACAAAAGAAAAGGAAGAGGTCCAGCGAAGAATCTCCAACCAAAGAGGCCAATGACACTTGAGTTTGACGAATTTGACATGCCATCTGGTGAATGGACAAAGGAATACGGCCAACAAATTGGCCAGTGTGCTATGAAGCTGGACATCAATATCAGAGGATGGGATGGTGTAGATGAAGATCAAAGGGAGAGCATGTGGGAGGAGACGAAGGTAGGTAACTTAGTGAACAATAGTTCATGAAAATAGTTGTATTCATCAATCATTAATGAATTCTACTAACAATGCAATTGAATGTTGTAGAAATTGTTCCATATAGAAAATGATCCTAAAGGTAGAAGGAAGAAAATTTTCCTAAGCGTTGTAGCAAGTCGGTTCCGACACAACAAATCCTGGTTGGTGTCACGATTTGTGGACAGAAGTACAGCACCACCAGCAGGCTCTCCTAATGCAGATAAAACGCCGTGGGAGTTATATGAGGGATACATCACCGAAGATCAGTGAAAAACCTTCGTAGGTTATGTCACTTCAGAAGAGTTTAAGGTAAATTGTTTAATCATTATAGAAATGAAATTTCAGAAGTGTAATCAGAAATGAAATCTCATTCATTTCAGAACTGAAATCAAAAATGAAATTTCAGAACTGAAATCAGAACTGACTTTCATAACTGAAATTTCAGAACTGAAATTCAGAACTGCAAGCTGAAATCAGAATTGAATTTCAGAACTTCCAGCTGAAATCAGAACTGAATTTTAGAACTGAAATTCAAAACTTCATTTCAGAACTGAGATTCAGAGCTGAAATCAGAACTAAATTTCAGAGCTGAAATTCAGAACTGAAATCATAGCTGAATTTCAGAACTGAACTGTGTTTGTTCTCTTATTTGTGTTATGATTTTACTTAATGCAAAAAAGAAGTGAAACTGCAAAGAAAAGTGCTCGACATAATATCTATCGGCATACCTTGGGCTTAAAAAGCTATGGGGGAAAAGGGCAAGAATGGATTAAGGACAACAGACTTCCAGCTCCAACAGACTGAGGAAGTGTGGATGGTAGTGCGGGGGTCCATGAAAGGCTAGCAACTCGTGCATGGGAGTGGTGTCTAGCTCATCAAAAGAAAACAAAGGATGGAAAGTGTGAAGTGGACCCAAATAAACCCGAGACTGCTCGAGTGGTTAATCTAGTAGTAAGTAGTGGAAATTATAGATATTAGTTTTAATTTCAGAAGGTAATGCATTATATTCTTTTCATTTTTTGATTTCCTAATTACATGCATTTTTTAATAGATGGAATAATTGAAAAAAGAAGCAACAGAAAAAGAGAATGGAAAGGCTCCAGACCAAGAGCATGGTGTTGATGCCTTAACAAAGGCATTGGGAAAGAAGGACCATCATGGATTTGTGAAAGGTCTTCGGAGATGTGGGGTTGGTGATGGGCACACGCAAGCGTTTGGGAAAGAAACGAAAGGGGCACTAAAAGTGGGTGTTCTGTGGAGGAATTGGAGGCGTTCAAAGCAAGACTAACCGAGGAATTTGAAGCAAAGGTCCAAGAAAGAGTTGCTGCTGAGTGCAAACATATCTAGCTTCCTACACTAACCTAAAAAAGCTAAGCGACCAACCTGTTAATTGCTCAAATGAAGTGGCAGGTGTGCATCCTCAATCTGACTCAAATGGAATACAACAGGGGAAACAACTACGTGTTGATATAGAGGTTAAAACATTTTTTGATTTAACATTCCATTCTCATAATTACATTACATGAGGTTGTTTCCTTTAACCAATTTTTTCAATCTAAACATAGGACTTTAAAAAATGTCATCTTGCTATGAATGATGAGCTCGATCCCGGGAACTTGGTTGTCGTTGCTGAAGGCACAATACAACCGAACAACGGCAGGATCGTGCACAACTCCTCCATGCTGCGTGACCATTATCGAGTGAGCATTGACCAAATATCAGAAGTGTGTAGCAACAGTACTATCGACCTTCCAGCACCATCACTCGATGGTGTGACAAAGGTGAAAGATGCTAGGGGATATATAGTGCAGTGGCCTACGTCATTGGTTTTGTTTGAGGATAAGGTCAGGCTGTGAATTAATCTTGATGTTGGTATTACATATATATTAAAATACCACTTGCAAAAGTGTCATTTGGTGCTAATACTTACATAACTTGTACTGGTTTGCAGGTGATGAGGCTATCGCACACCTATCAAAAGTAAACCAAACCACTCTAACTAATATAGCTAGGGAAGTAGGGATCGTATCCATAGTGAAGCAATTAAACCTATTAGTTCTAAAAAGTTTAGACTGTGTAAAGGGCCTTTGAATGTTGAATTAAGACTAAAAAGTTAACTAAAACTAGGACTGAGTCGATTAAGGGAATGAATTTATGACTAAGCCTAGGACATCGGTTCACCACAGATTAACAAATGAATTGCACACAATTAATTAATTAGATTATCAATTTCCATGAATTAAGGTCCACTAATTCTCTCGAATCTAGTCCCCTTCAAAACTCCTCTAATGGCTCTCGCTCACTTAGACTCGTTTTGCCTATTGTCCTTATGATCTAATTGTGGTAATCTTACCTCTCGGCATCGATTTCAACAATATCAAACTAACAATTAAACATGGCCAGTATTTAACTGAAAGCAATAAAAGTTGACAACAAGAATTCAAGTACATTAATAACCAAACTAACAATTATGAACAAAGCATCAAAATCAAACCATGAATCCCCTAGTCTTAGAAAGGGAACTACTCACGCAAAATAGAAACTAAAGGAACCAATTTAATCATAAGAATCGGAACTGAAAATATGACTACAACAATTAAACTAATTAACAAGAACAAAAATAACTCAAAAGCAAGAACTAAAACAAAAACAAGATCTAAAATTAAAATACTACTAACAATTAAAACTAAGGAAAATAATTAAACTAATAAAAACAAGAGAAGAAAATAAAGAAGAACCTGAAATTGCGATTGTATTGAATGAATGATTAAGTTTTGACAAAAGTGAGTTCTAGAGAGAAACTGAATGAAAAACCCTAAGGAGAAAAATAATCTCTCATCTAATGTCTAATGTGTTAAAAAAACCTAACACAAGAACTATTTATATGAAGAGTACAATGCTCGAGCTAAAAAGGAGTGAAAAATGGGCTCTGGACAAACCGCCCGACCAATCGGGCAAAATCCGCCCGATCGGGCTCACGAAGTGAGTGATTTTGGCCTTGGAAGCAAACCGCTCGACTGCCCGGGTGAAATCCGCCCGATAGGGCGCGATCAGTGTTTTCGTCCCATCTTCTTGAAAAATGCTAAGTAAATTCTGCCCGACCACCCGGGCGAAATAACTTTCTCGCCTAAATCAAGTCAGCTCGTCTTGTGTTACTCCAGGCTTCATCATAGCTTCCTGATTACTTCAATTCTAACCCATGGCTTCTAGTATCTAGTTGTAACTCATATGATTGCCTCGGAATCAATGCAAAAACACCGAAATCCCTGCAACAAGTCACTAGCAAGCACAAACAACTCCATACAACCAAATGTTAACCAAAATAGCTCCGAAGAGCATAAGTTAGAGTCAAAAATAAACCAGAAAAGGGGGTAAAACATAAGAATAAAATACACTTATCAAACTCCCCCAAGCCAAACCTTTGCTTGTCCTCAAGCAAACAAACTAAACTGAACAATGACTTCACCCCAAAACTTTTGAAAATACAATCAACTCAAGCAATTCCGAGCATGTAAGTTCCTATACCAACATATCAAAATCCCTTGACCGCCATCCACTTAAGTCAAAATCAATAAGCCAACCATGTAAGAAATAGAAGTCGATGACTAGAGTAGCTCACTCGGTGTCACTCCACACATAAAATTCAGCATAAAAAGTGAAGCAAATAAGAATGTAAGTGCAATAAGTGTTTAGATGCAAATTTTGAGAACCCAAACCCACATCTCACACCTCATGCAAGTGTTTAAGGTCAGTCACTCAATCTTAATGTGAAAGTCAACTCGAAATGTAAGTAATACTCACTAGCTTTGGCAATTGACTCACTTCACAAGAACTAAAAACATGTACATGCTGATCAAAAAGGTCTTTTTAAGCTTGTAACGTGGCTAGGGTGATGGGTAGGATAGAATTTGGGATAATGTGGTGGTAAATGCGTGCTATACGCATATAACAATCAAAGATCATAATGAACATCTCCAACATCAACTCCAACATCAAACCAATTCACATGGAATCACATCACACCATAAAGCTTTACATTTCAACTACTCCAAATATCACAAGCTTTTCTTCTTCAACATCTTTCAATTCTTTTTTTTTTTCTTTCATTTCATTTTTCATTTCCTTTTGTTTTCAACTTTCAAGATTTTTTTTTCAACTTATTAGGCTCACGACTCTTAATGACATGTCAAGGACAAAATCATCACACATACATAACTAGGCCAATAAAAGATATAACATTTTAATTCTTCATTAAAACTAGCCTAGACATTGGTATGCAGAGCCTTATTGTGAGACCTATGATTAACTTTTAATCAACAACCATTTCACAATGTTCCTATCTTCCAAAATTTCCAACAAATGCACAACAACAACCAAGCAACTCCTCAACTTCCCCAAGCCAAGCTTGAGCATATATCACATGATTAGAATAAGGCCAAATAAGGTTGTAATGTGGCTAAAATGCAAATGAAGGGTAAAAAGCTCAAAACAAGGATCAAGGGAAAATTTGTGAATGAATGCCTAAAATCTGAAAGCTCCTAGAAAATGAATGCCTTTTATCATTCGCGACATGTAACATACCAAAGTCAAGCTACTAGAGTCAAATGCTAAAACATGGATCAAACATGCACCATGAACTAAGCACATATGAAAATAAACAAGCATAGAAATAATGTATGCGGCTCAAATCCTCCCGTTAACACAGTTCAAGCCCCTACTCTACACATGGCTATAATGGCAAGATTAGAAATTGTTTCAAGCTAAGTCAAGTTCAAGTCCAAGTTGGCAATTCCCAAAACATAACTCATCACATGCCCAAATCAATCAAAAAAAGCATTTTTAAATAAAATGTGGGGCACAGGGAAGTCATCATTCAATCATTCAGTAATTCGTAAATCAAAAATAAACTTAATTCATTCAAACCATTCAATCTAAAAAAACAATAAAAACTAAATTAGGAAAGCAGTACAATTTTTTTGGTCATATGTAAATTCCTACTTCTAGCAAGTTGTACAAACCATATGACTATCCTAAGAAAGCAATAAATCTATACTAAAAAGCAATAAAACTATACTAATAAAGCAATAAATCATACCTCCCCCAAGCCGGACTCAACAATGTCCTCAGTGCTGGAAGGGAGTAAGGGAATAGCTCCTCAATCTGAGTCCTGAAGGAACTCCTCGGTATCGCCCTCCTCATTATCATCGTCATCAGCAGCAGCTCCACCCATGCCACTCGTGCCCTCTCCCGTAGGCCCATAACCCCCCTGGGGATAATTGTACCAAGATAGGTGGGGACCAGTGGGAGAAACCACTCCCTGTCGAGCGAAGTGATCATAAATGGGATATAAAGCAAGCAGGTGGTCTTGCTGAAAAGTATCAAACTGCTGGTAGAATTGGGTCTGCTGTATATGAAACTGACCGAACTGGTTCTTAAGTCGGTCAATCGATGCCCTCATGTCACCTCTCTCAAAATAAGGGACATTAGTCCCAGGTACCCCGGCTTCCCCCTGTTGGGGAGGTTGAGAGTGAGATGGTTCACCCTGCTCTCGTCTGGTATAAGTACGGGTACCGTACTCAGGAATGGATTCATGCCCATTGAGGGGCATGAGGTAGGAATCTTGATCAGGAAGTAGCCCTGTATAAATAGGGTTAGGGAGTAACACATATTAGGCTTTTCGGGACCCCACATACCACCGTAACTTGTTTTGGGTGGCTAAGTTCACCCACTCCAAGTGGCTCAAGAAAGCAAAGTCCAACATGTTAGACCCCTGGACCTTGTTCCTGTTCAAAGTAGGAATGCCATGATATTGGGAAATCCTAGAGATTAGGCCTCCAAAAACAATGTTATTAGACTTTAGCTGGCCGTATTGGTCGGTACCTGGAAGGGTGTTGCTTTGGTTGTGGAGGTGTCGGATAAAGTGGTGAGGAATGTTGATGGTGTAAGGAAATTGGGTTTTAACTAAATGTTGCCCAAGGATGGCAACTTCGATTTTGCTCACATTATTTGGCTCCTTACGGCCAAAAATAGTTAGACCCATGAATCGTTGAGCGATTCGAATAGCAGGCTGGTGCATGCGGTTAGCATGAGCATGCTGCCAGTTTTGCAAAGTATCACCTGTAAGAGCAGACTAAAGAGTGGCACCATTATACCCCTCAGGGGGCTTCATGGTGCCGTCAAAGCTCATACCAAAAATTCTACCAAAATCATCAGCATTTAGCTCCCATGTCCTGTTACCCAGTCGGTAACGGATGACCCTAACAGGTCGGAAGCTACTAGGGCGGATAATAGATAAACTAGACAAAAACTCATAAGTAAGATCAGCATACGTAGGGAGATTAAGATTAAAGAAATAGCTCAAGCCCATATTAGTAAATAACTCTCTAGTGCTATCCTTAATTCCTAACCTTCTTAACAAAGAATGATCTAAAAATCTTGTAGGAGCAACCACTCTACCAGTTAATAGATTAAATTTTACCTGTTGTTCTTCGGATTCAAAGACAATGTTCGGGAACCTTGGGTCTCGCGGAACTTGAGGTGGTGGTGGTGGTGGTGGTTGTTGTGGTTGCGGTTGGCCACGGCCCCTTTGCAGCGTAGATCGTGATCTTTTAGATGCCATGATGAGTTTTTGCAAAGCTTGGGTGAGTATGTGAGAGTATGGGGTGTTATGGGAGAGTGAGAGAGAGGTCGAAAGTGTGATTTTTGTGTGGGGGATCTTGAAGAGGAAGGAAAAAGAAAGATTTTGGTGAAAATTTGAAGTGATTTGGAGTAGTATTAAGTGGGTTATGAGTGAAAGAAGATGTGAAAGAGGTTTAGTGGTTATGGAGTTTGAGACAATTTGAAGTGAGGTTGAAGATGAATGAGGGAAGAGAAAGAAGGAGAGAAGATAAGGGGGAAAGGGGTGTCCGGATGATCCGCCCGACCAGGGGTCATTTCGCCAGACTGAGATGTATTTTCGCCCGACTCGGGCGAAATTTATTTAGAATTTTTTCCATCGTTCTTCAAAAACGCCATTCGCACCCGACCGAGTGGATTTCGCCCTACTGCTCGGGCGAAATCGACATCTTCTGTCCCATGGCCTATTTTCGTTCGTCACATCCACCCGATCGGCGGCTCTCGCCCGACTGCTCGGGCGAACCTCTCTGGACCATGTTTAACCGCCTGTTTTCCTATGTTTATTGTAGAATGCATCCGGAAACCTATAGCACAAATGACTTTGACTAAAAGCATTAGTACCCTCACTCTCACTCACCAAAAGTACTGGAAGAGCTTTTCATGTGTGCTTAGTTCCTGGTGCATGTATGATCCATGTTTTGGTATTTGACTCTAGTAGCTTGGCTTTGGTATGTTACATGTCGCGAATGATAAAAGGCATTCATTTTCTAGGAGCTTTCAGATTTTAGGCATTCATTCACAAATTTTCCCTTGATCCTTGTTTTGAGCTTTTTACCCTTCATTTGCATTTTAGCCACATTACAACCTTATTTGGCCTTATTCTAATCATGTGATATATGCTCAAGCTTGGCTTGGGGGAGTTGAGGAGTTGTTTGGTTGTTGTTGTGCATTTGTTGGAAATTTTGGAAGATAGGAACATTGTGAAATGGTTGTTGATTAAAAGTTTAATCATAGGTCTCATAATAAGGCTCTGCATACCAATGTCTAGGCTAGTTTTAATGAAGAATTAAAATGTTATATCTTTTATTGGCCTAATTATGTATGTGTGATGATTTTGTCCTTGACATGTCATTAAGAGTCGTGAGCCTAATAAGTTGAAAAAAAAGGAAATGAAAAATTGAAATGAAAAAAAAAAAAAAAGAATTGAACGATGGTGAAGAAGAAAAGCTTGTGATATTTGGAGTAGTTGAAATGTAAAGCTTTATGGTGTGATGTGATTCCATGTGAATTGGTTTGATGTTGGAGTTGATGTTGGAGATGTTAATTATGATCTTTGATTGTTATATGCGTATAGCCCGCATTTACCACCACATTATCCCATATTCTATCCTACCCATCACCCTAGCCACGTTACAAGCTTAAAAAGACCTTTTTTGATCGGCATGTACATGTTTTTAGTTCTTGTGAAGTGAGTCGATTGCCAAAGCTAGTGAGTATTACTTGCTTTTCGAGTCGACTTTCACATTAGGATTGAGTGACTACCTTTAAACACTTGCATGAGGTGTGAGATGTGGGTTTGGGTTCTCAAAATTTGCATCTAAACACTTATTACACTTGCATTCTTATTTGGGATTAAGGGCGAGCTTCACTGTTTATGCTGAATTTTATGTGTGGAGTGACACCGAGTGAGCTACTCTAGTCATCGACTTATATTTCTTACATGGTTGGCTTATTGATTTTGACTTAAGTGGATGGCGGTCAAGGGATTTTGATATGTTGGTATAGGAACTTACATGCTCGGAATTGCTTGAGTTGATTGTATTTTCAAAAGTTTTGGGGTGAAGTCATTGTTCAGTTTAGTTTGTTTGCTTGAGGACAAGCAAAGGTTTGGCTTGGGGGAGTTTGATAAGTGTATTTTATTCTTATGTTTTACCCCCTTTTCTGGTTTATTTTTGACTTTAACCTATGCTCTTCGGAGCTATTTTGGTTAACATTTGGTTGTATGGAGTTGTTTGTGCTTGTTAGTGATTTGGAGTAGTATTGAGTGGGTTATGAGTGACAGAAGATTTGAAAGAGGTTTAGTGGCTATGGAGTTTGAGAGAATTTGAGAGAATTTGAAGTGAGGTTGAAGATGAATGAGGGAAGAGAGAGAAGGAGAGAAGATAAGGGGGAAAGGGGTGTCCGGATGATCCGCCCGACCAGGGGTCATTTCGCAGGACTGAGATGTATTTTTGCCCGACTCGGGCGAAATTTACTTAGAATTTTTTCCATCGTTCTTTATAAACGCCATTCGAGCCCGATCGGGCGGATTTCGCCCTACTGCTCGGGCGAAATCGGCATCTTCTGTCCCATGGCCTATTTTCGTTCGTCACATCCGCCCGATCGGTGGCTCTCGCCCGACTGCTCGGGCGAACCCCTCTGGACCATGTTTAACCGCCTGTTTTCCTATGTTTATTGTAGAATGCATCCGGAAACCTATAGCTCAAATGACTTTGACTAAAAGCATTAGTACCCTCACTCTCACTCACCAAAAGTACTGGAAGAGCTCCCCTACTAAACTAAAAAAAAACGAAAACAAAGAGCTACTAAACCTAAACTAACTACGGGTTGCCTCCCGCAAAGCGCTTGTTTAAGGTCATTAGCTTGACCATATTACCTTATAGCTCATATGGGTGTGGTTCGCGGAGATGGATTTCTTCAACTTGGCCAGCAATATCACCTNACATCTAGATGTGTATAAGAGACAGCCTTCATAGTAGTGCTTGAGGCGGTGTCCATTAACTTTAAATCGCTCTCCTTTCTCATTCTGAACCTCTACAAATCCATACTTGCTCACCATAGTAACAATGAAAGGACCAGTCCACCTAGACCTCAACTTTCCAGGAAAAAGCTTCAGTCTAGAATTAAATAATAAGACCTTATCACCTGTTACAAATTCCTTTCTTACAATTCGCTTATCGTGCCATCTATTAGTCTTCTGCTTATAAATCTTAGCACTATCATAGGCTCCCAATCGAAACTCGTCTAACTCATTTAATTGGAGTAACCGTTTCTCACCTGCAAGCTTGGCATCCATGTTGAGCTCCTTTACTGCCCAGTAGGTCTTGTATTCTAACTCAATTGGCAAATGACAGGCTTTCCCATACACTAACCGATATGGAGATGTACCGATAGGTGTCTTGAAGGCCGTTCTATATGCCCATAATGCATCATACAACTTGCTGCTCCAATCCTTCCTTGACTTTGCAACCGTTTTCTCCAGGATAGCTTTGATTTCTCGATTTGAAACTTCCACCTGACCACTGGTTTGTGGATGATATGTTAATCCTGTTCTGTGGTAAACACCGTACTTTTCCAGCAGTTTATCTAGCCTTTTCTCATGGAAATGCTTTCCCTCGTCACTGATGACAGCTCTAAGAACTTCGAACCTAGGAAAGATAACCTGCTTAAACATCCTCAAAACAGTGTTAGAATCACAATGGGGGGTAGCAAGAGCTTCCACCCATTTAGAAACATAATCCACATCAACTAATATGAAACGATTTCCATTCGAGGATGGAAAGGGGCCCATGTAATCAATGCCCCAAACATCAAAAATTTCAACTTCCAATATAGCTGTTTGGGGCATTTCGTGCCTTTGTGAAATATTACCTGTTCGTTGGCACAAATCACAAGACATAATAAAAGCTCTAGCATCCTGTAGGATAGTAGGCCAATAAAAACCTGATTCAAGGACCTTAAACATCGTCTTAGAAGGTCCAGCATGACCTCCATATGGTGATGAATGGCAATGGTGAAGTGCACCATAGACTTCCCATTCTGGAACATATTTCCTGTATAAACCATCTGCACACTCACGAAACAAGTTAGGATCATCCCAAAATTATCGCTTTACATCATGCAAAAACTTCTTTTTCTGCTGATAAGTCAAATCGGAAGGTAAGTCACCTCCTACAACATAGTTAGCAAAATCAGCAAACCAAGGAGAATTTACACAAACTGCAAACATATATTCATTAGGAAAAGAATCATCAATGGGGGTAGAGATCTCCCCATCATCATATCGTATCCTCGATAAGTGGTCAGCTACCACATTCTCTGCTCCCTTCTTATCACGAATCTCGAGATCGAACTCTTGATGCAACAGAATCCACCGAATAAGCCTTGGTTTGGCTTCCTTCTTCCCAAGTAGGTATTTAAGAGCTGCATGGTCAGTGTAAACAATAACTTTCGAACCTATAAGGTAAGCACGAAATTTATCTAATGCATAAACAATGGCAAGCAACTCTTTTTTCGTGGTGGCATAGTTGACTTGAGCTTCATCCAAGGTCTTACTAGCATAATAAATAGCATGTAGGACCTTTTCCCTCCTTTGACCTAAAACTGCACCAACTGCAAAATCACTAGCATCACACATTGTCTCAAAAGGTAAATTCCAATCGGGAGATTGTATAATGGGTGCGGAAATTAATGCATTTTTTATCATATTAAAGGACTCAAGACACTCATCGGTGAATTTAAACTCAACATCTTTCAAAAGCAATTGAGTTAGTGGTTTCGCAATTTTAGAAAAATCCTTAATAAACCTGCGATAAAAACCAGCATGACCCAAAAAACTTCTTACCCCTTTTACATTCACCGGAGGTGGCAATTGCTCAATCACCTGTATTTTCGCTTTATCCACCTCAATACCACGTTCGGACACCAAATGTCCTAAAACTACTCCTTCATTGACCATGAAATGACATTTTTCCCAATTTAAGACCAGATTTACCTGCTCACATCTTTCGAGAACTTTAGTCAAGTTAGTCAAACATGAATCAAAATTAGGACCATAAACACTAAAATCAACCATGAAGACTTCCATAATAGACTCTATGAACTCAGAAAAGATGCTCATCATGCAACGTTGAAAATTAGTTGGTGCATTACATAAACCAAAAGGCATTCTACGATAAGCAAAAGTACCATAAGGACATATAAAAGTAGTTTTCTCCCTATCATCAGGATGGATGGGGATATGAAAGAAACTCGAATATCCATCAAGATAACAGAAATACTTATTCTTAGCTAATCTTTCCAACATTTGATCAATAAAAGGGAGGGGGAAATGATCCTTTTTAGTTGCAACATTCAATTTTCTATAGTCAATACACATTCTCCATCCTGTAACAACTCTAGTAGGAATCAATTCATTTTTATCATTACGAACAACAGTTGTTCCCCCTTTCTTAGGGACTACCTGTACGGGACTTACCCATTGGGAATCAGGCACCGAGTAAATAATACCTGCATCTAGAAGTTTAAGAACCTCTTTCTTCACCACCTCCTGCATGTTAGGATTCAACCGACGTTGACCCTGTATACAAAGTTTATGACCTTCCTCTGAATGAATTCTATGCATGCAGAAATCAGGACTAATACCAGTCAAATCATCAATAGTATAACCAATAGCCTTCTTATGAGATTTAAGCACAGACAAGAGTTTATTTAATTGACTATCAGTAAGAGAAGCACTAACAATGACTGGGTACAACTCCTTATCATCTAGAAAAGCATATTTTAGATTAGAGGGGAGGGGTTTCGTCTCAGGTTGGGTTACCTCTTTAACAGAACAAACCTCTTGTGGTAACTCAATAAATTTCCGGCTCTCCACCGGATTTAATTCCTCACTAGTGAGATCATGGACCAATTCATCGGCATCAATTGTACCTTCACCTGCACTAACATCAAGACAAACAACGACCTCCAGAAGATCCTTTGTAGTAGATCGGGGCATATCATCAATAACAATCTCATCAATGACATCAATAACATAGCATGACTGTTCCATCATAGGACTCTTAAGAGCAGCATTAAGATTAAAGGTAACTTTATCATCCCCTACAGAAAGAGTCAAACTACCATTTTTGACATCAATAACAGCACCTGCAGTGTGTAAGAAAAGTCTACCAAGTATAATTGGGATATGAGCATCCTCATCCATATCTAACACAACAAAATCAACAGGAATAAAAAATTTCCCGACTCTCACCGGGACATCCTCTAAAATACCTTTAGGGTATTTTACTGTCCTATCTGCCATCTGCAAAGTGATGTTAGTAACCTTTAAAGCACCCATATCAAGTTTTTTGCAAATAGATAAAGGCATGACACTAACACTAGCCCCTAAATCACATAATGCTTTATCAATAAATAATGGGCCAATATTACAAGGGATAGAAAAACTTCCCGGGTCCTTTAGCTTAGGTGGTGACTTATTTGCAATATGGCACTGCACTCCTCCGTAAGTGCTACGGTCTCTACCACATTCAACTCACGTTTCCTGCTTAAAATATCTTTCAAAAATTTAGTATAAGTAGGAATTTGAGTTATCAAATCAGTAAATGGAACAGTGACCTGCAAATTCTTCACAATATCTAAAAATTTACTGAAATGATTATTATTCTTACTCCTGGTTACCCTGTTCGGAAAGGGTAACCTAACCTGTGACCTCGGGATCGTATCAATCGATGTGTCATCTACCTTCTCCTTAGGTACTTCAATTTCCTTAGTTGGAACTGTCTCCAAATCTTCAATCACCACATCACTGGTCTTCTTAGCTCCACTTGCAACATCAAAATTAACATCATCAGTAGGCATTTTCGGGCCTTCATAAGCAGTTCCACTCCTCAAAGTAATGGCGTTGACATGGTCCCTTGGGGGATTCTGTGATGCCTGTAATACTGGAGGTGTAGGTTGTGATGGAAGGTGGCCTGGTTGCCTTTGAGCAGTTGATTGTGCAATCTGAGCTATCTGAGTCTCCAGGTGCTTGTTGTGAGCCTGCATTGCCTCCATATTTTTCTGCATCTGCAACATCATATTTTTCAGCTATGAAATTTCACCACTAGGTTGAACTGGCAATGGTGGTGCTGATAGTGGTGGCCTGCTGAAACCTGGCTGGTGTGGTGGTACATATCTCTGCATCTGCTGTGGTGCCTGCTGAGATGATATAGCTTGCTGAGGATTCTGTACATTGCTATTCTTCTTGTAGGAAAAGTATGGATGATCCTTCCAGCTTGGGTTATATGTATTGGAAAATGGGTTGTTCTTGTAGGCTTGAAAGGCACACACTTGCTTTACTGAACTGGTACATGACTGGGAACTATGACCGAATGAACCACAGGAATCAGAGAAACGGTCAGTGCATCCCGAAAGTGCAGCTACAGTTGATGGTGAAGGAGCTGTAGTACCAATCTTATCAAGCTTCTGACTTATGGCATTGGTCTGTGCAGCTAAACTCTCATACTTATCATCAACTACATGTTTTCCACCCTTCCTGGAATGCCCTCTAAGGTTACCAAACTGTGAATAATGAGTGGCAATTTCATCAATCAGTTCATATGCAGCATTGACCTCCTGGTTCATGAATCGACCATTAGCAGCGGAATCTAACAAAGCTCTACTCTCATTACCCAAACCATTGTAGAATGACTGAACCTGAAACCATTTCTCAAGCCCATGATGAGGACACATTCTCAATAATTCCTTAAACCATTCCCAAGCATCATAGAGTGATTCATCTGTCTCCTGATTAAAGTTAGTAATTTGGCTCCTCAATAAACCAATTCTCTGTGGTGGATAGTACTTCCTCTAAAAAGCAAGAGCCAAATCCTCCCAACAAGTAATTGTAGCCATATTGAGATCATTCAACCAGGTTCTAGCCTTGTCTTTCAATGAAAACGGGAACATTCTCCTTCTAATGTAATCCTTGGAAACATTCATTTGCTTGATAGTATCACAATATTGAAGGAAATTCTGCAAATGTAAATTCGGATCCTTCTTCAATGTCCCTGAAATTAAAATTGATTTCGTTCAACCATATTCACAAGAGCCGGTTTCAATTCAAAAATTAGCAGCATCGGTATCAGGTACTGAATAACCTCTAGCCATAGACTCCGTACTGGGTAAGGAATAATCTCTCAATGAACGGGCCGCAGGTGGCGGTGGTGGAGGTGGTGGTCCTCTACCATGTCCTTCTCTTTCGGCAGCCATTTCGACCTCTAAATACCTTTCAAACAACGGGTTGAAGGTGAATTCGAAAAACTGAGACAAATCAGAAACAGTTTCCTCCACGGATCGAGGAAGAAATATTCGGCGTCTACTAGTCTCAACCGCTTCAAAAATACTTGCTCGGGCTCAAGGAAAATGAAAATGTTAGGCTCGTGGTCGGTTTGCATAAACCTATAAACCTGCACAATATGCAACTCCGAGCAAAGATGAGAAACTGCCTCAAAGAACCAAAAAGTTCTTGAGACTAAAGAAAATAATAAAAAACATTATAAACCCGACTAATAGAATTAAAAATTGCCTCCCCGGCAACGGCGCCAAAATTTGATGAGGCTATCGCACACCTATCAAAAGTAAACCAAACCACTCTAACTAGTATAGCTAGGGAAGTAGGGATCGTATCCACAAGAAAGCAATTAAACCTATTAGTTCTAAAAAGTTTAGACTGTGTAAAGGGCCTTTGAATGTTAAATTAAGACTAAAAAGTTAACTAAAACTAGGACTGAGTCGATTAAGGGAATGAATTTATGACTAAGCCTAGGACATCGGTTCACCACAGATTAACAAATGAATTGCACACAATTAATTAATTAGATTATCAATTTCTTTGAATTAAGGTCCACTAATTCTCTCGAATCTAGTCCCCTTCAAAACTCCTCTAATGGCTCTCGCTCACTTAGACTCGTTTTGCCTATTGTCCTTATGATCTAATTGTGGTAATCTTACCTCTCGGCATCGATTTCAACAATATCAAACTAACAATTAAACATGGCCAGTATTTAACTGAAAGCAATAAAAGTTGACAACAGGAATTCAAGTACATTAATAACCAAACTAACAATTATGAACAAGCATCAAAATCAATCCATGGATCCCCTAGTCCTAGAAAGGGAACTACTCACGCATAATAGAAACTAAAGGAACCAATTTAATTATAAGAACCGGAACTGAAAACATGACTACAACAATTAAACTAATTAACAAGAACAAAAATAACTCAAAAGCAAGAACTAAAACAAAAACAAGATCTAAAATTAAAATACTACTAACAATTAAAACTAAGGAAAATAATTAAACTAATAAAAACAAGAGAAGAAAATAAAGAAGAACCTGAAATTGCGATTGTATTGAATGAATGATTAAGTTTTGACAAAAGTGAGTTCTAGAGAGAAACTGAATGAAAAACCCTAAGGAGAAAAATAATCTCTCATCTAATGTCTAATGTGTTAAAAAAACCTAACACAAGAACTATTTATATGAAGAGTACAATGCTCGAGCTAAAAAGGAGTGAAAAACGGGCTCTGGACAAACCGCCCGACCAATCGGGCAAAATCTGCCCGATCGGGCTCACGAAGCGAGTGATTTTGGCCTTGGAAGCAAACCACCCGACTGCCCGGGCGAAATCCGCCCGAGCGGGCGCGATCAGTGTTTTCGTCCCATCTTCTTGAAAAATGCTAAGTAAATTCCGCCCGACCGCCCAGGCGAAATAACTTTCTTGCCTAAATCAAGTCAGCTCGTCTTGTGTTACTCCAGGCTTCATCATAGCTTCCTGATTACTTCAATTCTAAGGCATGGCTTCTAGTATCTAGTTGTAACTCATATGATTGCCTCGGAATCAATGCAAAAACACCGAAATCCTTCAAAAAGTCACTAACAAGCACAAACAACTCCATATAACCAAATGTTAACCAAAATAGCTCCGAAGAGCATAGGTTAGAGTTAAAAATAAACCAGAAAAGGGGGTAAAACATAAGAATAAGATACACTTATCAGCAGGCTCCTACATCGCCTCATAAGAAATTCAAAGAATCTACTAACAACAAAGAACTTGTGGAGAGTTGGGATCCAAAGGCTGTTGAATCAAGCTACGTATGGATGGAGGAGATGGTGGGTGATGATGTCGTGCAGAATCTTACAGAAGAGTGTGAGTTACTGTACTACAGGATATGTGCTTTAATTAGATGGAGATACCTTTTCCGTTCCATTGAAGTCACCTACATTTTACCTCAAGGAAAGCATGCAAATTTGGGTGACCAAAAATGATATTTGTAAATTCCTTAGAGGAGCTTGGGCTAATGTTTCGTTGGTTCACGTCTACATTCTGTAAGTATTTTCTTGATACTAGTGGCATATGTTTTTAATTGATTACAAGTAGTTGCTTTTTGGTGTGATTTACCTTTCCACCATTTAAAAATAAATATCATGTTCTTGGTGTAAGACTTTATCTCGGTTTTGAATATTTCCGAGATTACCTTCTTATGCCCCCAAAGAATTTCTAGTACTGAAATAAAGAGGAACTTTGTTGAAGTTCAACTATATGTGAGAAAGGCGTTCACTAGCGAAATAGAAAAGAAGGCTAAGCATTGCAAATTTAATTTGGCTCCATATTTTCAAGAGTAAGTGGTTTTGGATATTTACTTAGAAGTTATTATGATGCAGATAATGGCTTTTATATAAAGAATGAAAATGTGGTGTATATGTTGTGATTTTTGTAGCTGTCACTGGATTCTCCTTGTGTTTGACCTACGTGCTGGTTCTGTTTTCATTTTTGACCCTGATGCGAAGCAGCGCGCCTTAAACTGTGTGACCATGTTTGCAATGTTAGTATGAATCACATAATTCTTTTTATTTCAACCCTGTACTTTAAGTTTGTTTTGCTTACATAATTGTCAAATGTTTTTGTAGAGCTTATAAGATCTATAGGCTTGCCTAGGTGAAAATGAATAAAAAAAGAGTAAGGTGAATCTGTCTTGGAAAGCAGTAGAGGTATGTGATTGCCTAAATAAATGTGTCACACATGTTGTTGTTTTATGTTCACTAACGAGTATTGGTTTATGCTAATGATAGTGTGCTCAACAAAATAGCGGGACATTGTGTGGCTATTACATTATGAGATACATGTATGAGATAGTTGCACGACATTCAGAATGTCAAGGTGATTTGCGAGAGGTATGTAATTATTATCGAGGTGATTTAACTCCATACTTTATGCATCGTGGATGCTTATTTTCAAGCATTTGCAATTGATTTAGGTACCTTGCTTTTTAAGGACACCTAATGAGACATTAGTGGATAATGATCTTTTCATCTTTTGTCATCCTCGATCCTGAATTTTTTTTTTCTCATCAAAAAATATCTATTTTGTAGTGATTTAAAACCCAGTTAGTTGGTGATAAGTTGATCGTATATATCTTACCATTACTTTGGTTGTTTTATTTTTTCAGGCTTATTTGCGAACACTTGCTTCGTACAAAGACTCTGAAACGATAGAGGTTCGAGAACAATGGGCGAGATTCTTCTGAACATCATTTATGTAGCCCTTGCATTGATGTTTTTGCACTGTAAGAACTTGATTGCACTGTTTTCACCTCACTATGACTTGTACAAAGTTTTGGAAACATTAAGTGGTATTTAGTTTAGGTTGAACATGTTTCGAATCCATTGGTACGATGAAGTTAGAAGTTTAGAACTCAAGCTAGTTGGAAGGTTTATGTATATGTATTTGACAAACAGACTTTTGGAACTTTTTTAGCGGCTATATAATTAAATACAAGTTACCACAAATTGAATGTTCATTATTTAACGCATGTATACTATGGCAGTAGCTAGTGTGGTTGTTGGTCATGGTGGTTGTGGTGGTGGTGTGCATGCAGTAGAGCAGAGCATGGTGGTAGCCTTTTTTGTGTGTGCAGGTTTTGATGGTGCACCAGCAGCATTAGGAAGCATGCAGGATTAGCATGTAGATTATTAGCAACATATCAGCTTTTTTTAAAAAAAAATTATATATGTATTTGTATCGGGCCTACAATTTCAATGTTACAAAAAATAAAGTATTTGTATCGGACAGATTTTCAAACGTTACAAACAAAATCACTATTTATACCGGGAAAAAGTAACTTTCAGTTACAATTAAGTCAAATGTATTGGGCATATTAAACTTTACCGTTACAAATAACTGCATGTCCTACCTTCCAAACACATTTGGATAGTCCACACAAAAGCCCGATACAAATAACTTGTTATTTGTAACGAATAGAAGCCCGATACAAATAACAACTGTATTTGTAACCCCTAAAAACGTAACGCCTAAAATCCGTCCGAAATGTATGATTTTGCCCGATACGAATAGAGTTTTTTCCACTAGTGCAACTTAAAACTTTATTACACTTCGGAACCATTTTAATGGCCCTTAAAAACCAAAACTAAAATATTTGTAAATTAAACAACATCCAAATAAAAGTTAGTACTTCATAAGCAATAAAATTAAAACTACAAAACTACAAATTAAAGCAAGCGCTCTCACTCCAGCCCAGCATGAAATGACATATGCCCACTTGTACCTGTAGCTTTTCTTATTCTAGACAACTACTCGCCAACAAGTGGGTCATTGTAGGGCCTAGTTGAAGACAAATCAATGCACACAAAACAAACAATTAGCAAAGCTGAGTACATAACTACTAAGGACTATGCAACAAACAACAACTAAAACATACACACAACTTGCCTTTGACAACCTTTCACCTGTGCATAGGCTCAACAATATAATTATTATATTTAAACTTTTGGATTCTGCATCGAACTAGTTTCCTTTCCTTTAAAATCTCCCTATTGGGCACCAACTTGGGAGCAACTCCAAGAAGGTATTACCTATGTCACTTAAAGTAACGGAATTCCAGCGCATTAAAAATATGAAAGAGTACAACGTATTGTACTCCAGTTAGAAGTCATAGATCACTGTTCCTTACGACTCCCCCCATTGTTCATACTCAAGGTATATACGTTCCAACAGTTTTGATGTGAATCCCCTTACACTTTACATGATTAACCGGTTTAACAATGTTTTGACTCACATACAACATCATATAAAACATGCATCAAATCAAGCAAGCCATATTAATTATCTTCACTTTAAAAGTGATTCAAAAATAATCTCATATGTGTCCTTTAATTAAACTAAACTTCATTTACCACACATTAACTGCGAGTGGCTAAATATTTACTTCCTCTTTGACCACACATTAAACTGTGAGTGGCAACATGTATAAAATATTTGCTCATAAACACCTTTTAATGATCTGAATAAAAATTCACAACTACCTTTCTTGTTGATTAAGTAACTAACCAACTTTAAAATAACTTCCTTTCTTTATTAATAAACTATTGGCCAAATTAAACTGATCATAACATTCCAATTCAATCTTATAAAATTTATATTGTTAATCAACATTGAATGTCAACATACTATAAAATCATGCTTCTAATAAAACTCGTCATGCACATCAATTCATGATTCAAACAAGCATAACAATATTTCATAACATACAGCATCACCCAAGCATGAATTCTAATTCTTATGTTTGTCTTTAGTACTTATGTACCTTGTGAAATAGTGGTGCTCCGCCAAAACTTCTAAAAGTTGACTAATTCAAAGTCTTCTACATAAAGAAAACCGAGACTAAATTAAATCCTTGTTGACTAAGTTCTACAACAACTCTAAACTAACTTCTATATTGGAAATTTGTCCAAAACATTCCTTATATGGTCTCTATTCAATTCCATACTTCACTTAAATTTTATATTGCAAGATTACTTTGTTTTCAGGACTTATTTATACTTTATAAAACCTCAACATAAAATTTATGTCACTTTAGAAAAGTGGACAGCAATTTAAAATTACCAAAACTCCTTGAAAAACTTGAAAAACAACACAAATCAATCATACAATGTATTACTTAATTTATATGATCAATTCATGCTAATTACATACTTTAAAAGCCTAATTATTCACTTTATAAAATCTGGACAGCATGTTAAACATGCTTAAAATCACTTTTAAACTTCATAAAACATACTAAAAATCATATGTAACATCATAGAATTAATATGTGATCATATTAGCATAATATGAACACTTAAATTTTATTTTAACTTGTTTTTATAAAAATTTCAGATTTGTTAATTAACTTTAAAGTCGTGAAAAACTCATAAAAACATCATAACTTCATGACAAAACTCTTTTACAATCTACTAACATCATTATGAAACTAATGCTTTAGAATAATTCTTCATAAGCCAAAACATATCCATAATATGTATTCTATTGAATTGCATGATTACAAAATTTGGACAGCTATTGATTGTATGTTTAAAGCCTTTAAAAATCAATCTAAACTTCATAAAATCATCATAAATTCACACAACAACAATTCATGATCATAATATTGAAGTTTAAATCATAAAAACTCATAAAAATCAAGACTTTCATAACTTTATAAACTCTAATCTAAAATTTCATGAACAACAAATTAATTCGTGCTTTAAAACAAATCACAACCCCTTCATAAAACATGATTGAAACTTATAAAATCATGATTAAACATAAATATAAACATGAATTTGCAAAATTGAATCAAAAAGAAAGAGAAGGAATTTTTTTTTTTGAATTACCGAACATACCGAAGGGGAGGAGCGAGGGGCGTCCCGCGGTGGCCGACGGCAGCAGCAGGCGGCAGGGGATGGCCGGCGGCAGCGTCGGGCTCCGGCGTCCGGTGAACCAAAAATGAAATTTTTTTTTTGGAAATCCTACCTCTTTTTTTTCTCTCTTTCTCTCTCTAGATTTTGGAATCCTAATGACAATTATGAAGAATGAAATCTAAAAATTTGGGTTTTAAAGGGTATATATAGTCCCCAGAGTAGGATTTGGTAAAGCCCATACTTATCCTAAAGAGTGGAAATTAACTTTAGGCCCTTGCCTTAAAATAAATTAGGAAACTCTTAAAAATTCTATTTTTAGAAGCCTTTTAAAATATTTTATAAACATAAAATATTATTTATAAGCGCAAATAATTATTTTTAATTAAAGCTTATTTTATATTATTATATTTTTTTCATTTAATATTCTTATTGAACACAATTTTTCAATTAAAGTATTAAAATTACACGTATAAAATACAAAAATACTTCCTTAAAATACGTGAAAAAGTGGGGTATTACACCAGCAAGAAACCGCCTTCACAAGCAAAATTTTACATCAAGTCAAGGACAAGAAACCCCAAAAGGAAATACAAAACAAGCTATCAGAAAACTAACGAGAATATGGTTAGCTCACTCCACTACTACATAAAATACTTTCAACAACTTAAGATTTTAGCAAATTTTATGCTAATGTTAGTTCTTTCACCAGATTTTTAGTTTTACAAATGACGATTCATATTGGAATTGTTTATGACTATCTTGGGTTCCCAATGCTTGATTTATCTTCTTGGGTGAAGATGCTTGATTTATCTTCCCACATAATTTGTATAGAATTTTGGCAAACATAAAGCAGTCATCAGCGACATAAGAGCCATTGCCGAAGTGCATGTGTTACTTGTCTTATTAGAACACCAACTACAAAATAATGGTTTTGGGTAGTGAAGCAGGCAGACTCGACTTCATATCCTAAGAACGAGTACAAGGTTTGAGCAATTTGATCCCATTTACTGAATTAAGTTTAAATACAATAATAAGGCTTAAATTGGGAAAAAAGATCTAAGATGAGAAGAGAGTCTCAACAAAAGATAATAACCTTTGATAGAAACCCCCTTCCCACGCCCACATTGGAAAGCGAAACAAACTTATAAGGCCCAAATTTTAGCCACCAACAATGATATGGATGATGAACTGACCCTTAACATGATCGTTGGAGAAGGCTTTGAGGTACATTCCTTGATCATATTTCTTTTCTTTCACCTCCACTAACATTTCCTCTCTATCCTTTTTTATGTAGGAAAAAAATGGAGGCTTTAAGTGCTCAACGACAAGAAGATGCTACCAAAAAGGATCCATACTATGAAGTAATTCAGAAGCCTGAGCACACTGGCCGTCTACGTCTGTATGGGACAGGTATTATGAAGTCTCTTTTAAAGAGGGGAAGCAATTCTAACTATGTGCTTCCTCAAGAGTATTTACAAGTAATCGAGAAATATTCGGTGGAGAGACTTCAAGAACTTAACCCTGGAATGAACCTTGTTCTTCTTGATTCTTTTGGAGAACAGGTTTCAAGGAGTGCATCTACGGCCATGTCTTCAATTGCTGGGCCAAATTTTGTTGCGGTGGATTCATCAAATCAGGTTACTATTTTAGTGTTAAAAAACGTATAGAAAAGCTAACTTGCCAATAACTTAATTGCTGCCATAACAACAAGTATATTACTACCTTACTTCATTACTACTTTATTTTATCCAATCAAGTTACCACTTCATTTCATTACATCAAATCGTTGTCATAATGACTAAGACTACATTGCTAATAGTAGATGACAAACACAGAATGGCTCCTCGTGTCCGATCAGTTTAGACAAGATCAGATTACACTTGATCAGGTCTGAACAGATCAGATTAGACCAGCCTTCCATCTGTTCCGAAGATCATATTACACCTTATCAGATCAGACCAGGACTGCATTGCCAATAGTATTTTGTTTCTGTTTTTCTTCTGCTTTTCTTTCTTTTTTTTGTCTGTTTTTCTGATGAGTTTGGTTTTTCTTCTTTGTTCTTTTTCTGATTCGTTTTATATTTTTATTTTCTGATGTGTTATGTTCTTCAGTTTCTTTTCCCGTTTCTGTTTTTTTTGATGTGTTATGCTCTTCTTCGATTTTCTTTTTTAAGTTCTGCTGAAAAACAAGCCACAAACTGAGGTCTCTATTATGTTGATTCACAGAACCATTGTATAATTGTGTGCTTTCTCTATGAGGTGACCAATGTGGTGCTCTATAAGTACTCTCTATGTTTTGTGCTTCCTACGATTAGTTGTTGTAGTAGGTTTGTAATGTGTTGTGCTTCCTATACTTAATGGTTTTGGTTGTAAACCTTTTGAATATGTATATTAATACATAGATTGAAGATCAAGTCAATGGATCACACAAGGATGATGCATGCTTTGAAGATCAAGTTATGGAAGAATGAAGAATTAAGGGATTTGATTAAAGTCGTTTTCTTGTATAGATTTTTGCCAAATTTGCAGCGAGTTATGTGCGTATGCATAGGGATTTTAGTTGTATTCGTAACTCGTTGCTTTTGTATGGAGATCGAGTACATCTAATTAATTAGGTTTTATCCATTTTGATATTTGTAATTAAATTATTTAATTATAGTATATTTATATATACTATGATCTGACGTTACGTAAAATGAAAATCTCAAGGTTACTTATATCATGATAATCATACAGTTAATGTAAACCGTTGCATGTATTTTAACAACAATACAGTTGCATTAATTATTATAATTAATTAATTAGCAGGTGATCATTAATCAAATGCAACGGTCTTAACTGTGAAAAAGCATTGAATTAGGTTTTCACAAGGTGTTGCAATAAATCTTATAGGTGTTGCATTAGATCAAACAAAGTGTTGTATGAGGCCAATTGCAACGGTTACCAAAATCTAAGAGGTGTTGCATTAGGCCAAATGTAACGGTTACCAAAATCTAATAGGTATTGCATTAGGCCAAATGCAATGGTTAACAAAAACTAATAGGTGTTGCATGAGACCAAATGCAACTGTCACCTAAAAATAAGAGGTGTTGCATTATATCAAGTAAATCGTTGCATTTGGCCTAATGCAACGGTCACAAAGGCATCGCATTAGGTCCATAGAACCGTTGCACTAGGGCAAATACAGCGCATAAGGCAACGGTTGTTGGAAAATTCTAAAAGTATCACATTAGATATAAAAAAGCGTTGCATTACACTTGATGGAACGTTAGTATTACTGGAGGTCAAAGAATCATTGCCTTAGGCGTAATGTAACGGTTAGCAATACATAATGTAACGGTATGCAAGTGTTGCATTTGCTTCTAAATGTAGTAGTGACATCAAACTTTAAAATGCCTTATACATTGCGTCCACTGGAATTGATGTCATTCTTATCATGAATTTCTAAGATTCGTATGAATCATGGTAGTTTAATCTGAAATCTGTAATCTTAGTTGTAAGACGATCAGGGCAGATTCGTAAGAATCGTGTATATGTACTCATAAATTAAGAGTCGTATAATCTGAAAATATCATACTGATGGTTATAATCTTAAGACTCTTTAAAATATATATTATAGCCGATCCTCTTCTTCTTGATCAGCCGGAAAAAAAAACCCATCTTCAGTTTATTCTTCAAAAAACCCACCTAATACTCATGTTTGCCCCAAATGTACAATTTTACCTGATTTACCTGCTAATGAGGGTTGTTTCCGGTTTGTAACCTTTTGGGTGCATTAATTGATTCTAAATCAACTACTGTTTAAATCTCTCTTCAACTCACCCCTTTTCTACTCCTCTCCGTTCATCTTCCCTAATTCCATTTTCTTCTACAATTTTTTTTCATTCTTTCCTCTTCTCTGGTTCCTTTTTTTTTTTTTTCCTTCAATGGCTTCATGAATTAAAAATTCAGATTAATTTGGTGTTCAATTAGCAAATGTTACCTCGATTCGAAAAATCCCTAATGTTGTGTTCAATTAGCAAATTACAGCATCCACCATGCAATAGAAGAGCTCCTTGTGACGATTTCGCGTTTGGGAAAGGTGAACAATTTCAGTTGAAGCTTATTACAATGGCTTCCATGTTTATGTGCAAAAGACTTTAGAGGAAAAATGGAGGGAGAGCTTAGAAAAGGAGAATAATAAAGGAAAAAAAGAAAAAAACTGAAAATTTTTTTACATTGAAATTAATTTTAATAAAAGTTAGTTAGTTAACACAATTTAAAAGGGAAACAAAGAACTGTTAACCAGTTGAGCAAGTTGTAGGTAAAATTGTATATTTGAGGCAAACATGGGTATTAGGTGGGTTTTTTGAAGAATAAACTGTAGGTGGGTTTTTTTTTTGTCAATTTTGTCTTATTATTGTTATTATTATTATTATTATTATTATTATTATTATTATTACTATTATTATTATTATTGACTAAATAAATACTTTGAGATGTAATGAAATACGGATCATAGAAAGAATCACGTCTAGGCCTTTAAAGCTTTGATGAGCATGATTACGTAATCATGTAGCTTAGTTTAAAGTTTTAATCGTTTGAGCATGATTACATGTTTTAAAAGATGTATAAGCATGATCGCATCACTAGTACAAAAAAACACATTTGCTGCGCATCATTTGTTGCGGCTATTTATGATGCGCAGCAAATAAGTTAGGTTTTTTTTTTAATGATCAATCAAAATTATTTGCTGCGGCTTTTTAAAAACCGCAACAAATAATGTTATTTGCTACGGTTATAATTTTATTAGACCGCAACAAATGAAATCTAACCCTAATTAAAACAGCCCAAGCCCAACACCCTCCCCATATATAAGCCTCCCTCATTTTCATTTCTAACCTAAAATCCCTTCTACATAGCTCTCTCTCACTCTCCTCCACTCTCATTCTACTCAACTCTCTCTTTCTACTCGACTCTCATTTCAGATCTGTCTTTCTCTCTCAATCATCTCACATCTCTCACTATCACTCTCGTCCCTCTCCATTTCACACTAAAATGGATAAGGTACTGTATTTTGTTGGTTATTTAATTTTTTTATTGTTATTTTTACTTTGAATTCGCATTTTTTTCATTGATGATTTGTTTTTGTTTTATTTTGTTTGATGCGATTTTCGGCGATTTTTGGGTCAATTTTTGGGCGAGTTTGACACGTGTACCACGTAGATTGAGGTAATTTCTCTTATTTTCTTCCTTATTTTCGATTTTTTTTCCATTCTTGTAATTGCATTTTGAATGGTTTGAGTTTGCGTTTTTGTCTGTAGCTTTATATTGATTTTTTTGGGCTTCGAGAGCTTCGATTTTTTTTTCAAGTTAGTTTTGTTGTTTAATTTATTCCTTTGATTCTGATTTTTGTTTTTATTTGATTTGTTTTTTGTGGTTTTAATTCTGTTTCGATTTGATTGTGGATTGTGGTTTCAATTTGGTTTTAACTCTATTTCGATTTGATTATGATTTTGGTTTTAGCTCTGGTGTTTAGCTGTCTGCTGGTGTTTGTGGTTTGTGTCTGTGTTTCTGGTTTGTTCTAAGGTGGAGTATGGTTTGTGTTTGTGTTTTTGTGTTTTTGTGTTTCTGTGTTTGGTGAGTGAATTGGGTGCTCATATTAGGGAATTTGCTGATAAGTTTGTTAAGTTTGAGAAGAAGAAATTGGAAATGATAAGAGAGAATGAAATGTTAAGGAATGAAATGGAGAATAAGAGAATGGAGATGATGTTGCTTAATAGTGCTTTTGATGAATAAGGAATTTACTGTTGACTTGTTTATTAATGCGTTTGATGATACTTGGGATTCATGTAATAGTCTTCTATAATAATATGCTATGGATTTTGTTGCCTGTTATTACCCAAGCCCCTTCCTTCCTCTTCAAGTTATGGCCTTGTGTTGTTATGGATTTTGTACCTCTTCAATCTTAAATGATATTTTGAATTTCTTGCCTACTACTGATCACTACGGTACTTAACAATCGATTTATCCCTTGTACATATTCTTATATATTCTAATGTTCTATGTTCAGAGAATTATAATACAATATCCATGGACTGAAATACGGTAGTAACTGCTGATTATTTGTTTAATATTGATTATACGAGTACATTGCATAATAATGAGTTTTGAGTTCCAGTCAAGATATATTTATGTAATTAATAATCTTTGTATTGCTTTATTATTGATTATAGATTATAGATTGAACTAATTGCTTAGTTTATCATTCTATCATAAAAGAAATGGAGAAGTGATAGAAGAAAGGGAGTTTGAGGCTTACTAATACTGCCTGTCATATATATATATATATATATATATATATATATATTTCAAGGATCAGAATTTTCAAATTTTAAGGAGGTAGGTTTTCTGCAAACCAAGTGGAAGAGTTTACATATTACTTTTCGACTTTATGCTCATGATCTCGAATGCATATTCAAAGCTGTCAATAGTTCACCTTACTTGGAAGAACTCATATTCATAGATCCAAGTTGTTATATGGTATGTGTTTTGTGTGTCAATTCTATGTTAGAAGTTGAGATTGTGTATTGGATTGGGATTCATGTAATAGTCTTCTATAATAATATGCAGGGTACGACACTTGACTTCAATGTGCTCTTACTAGAGTGTGCTCCTTTGTGTAAGTTGCTGCAACTTAAAACTGTTACTATGCGTGGATACAAGGTACCATGTCAGGGTATTCTTCAGCTAGCACAATTTTTTCTCAAGTGTTGTGCCACCTTGGAAAAGATGATAATTCTACCGGGTAAGAAATATGTAGTAAATTATCTAGAGGATTTTATGTTTATGAAGCAATTATTAAGCTTTTCAAGGGCGTCATCGATTTTCAAGTAGTCATTGGCACAAATCAATTGTCATTGGATGATACTTGGGATTTTTTGAAATGTCAAGAGTGCTTGAATTGAATGCATTTTGTAATTCACCTACATTTGAATTTCATAACATACATCAATCTTGAGTTTGTGGGGTTATGGTATGACTTAGCTTGTATTTGTGATACTGCTTTGTTGCTTTGTTGTTGCAGCTGCCGAAGGTTGACCCCTAGTTGCTGTTGTCGCCATGTCTTCTGTTCGTGCTGCCTTTTGTTCCTGCTGCTGCCATTCTTCAGTAGTTGCTCCTGCTTCTCTTAGTCTTCTCTAGTTGTTGTTGCTGCTGTTTTTTCTGCTATTACTATTTTGTTCTTCCTGCAAATTGTTGGGCTACTGTATTNGCTTAGTTTATCATTCTATCATAAAAGAAATGGAGAAGTGATAGAAGAAAGGGAGTTTGAGGCTTACTAATACTGCCTGTCATATATATATATATATATATATATATATATATATTTCAAGGATCAGAATTTTCAAATTTTAAGGAGGTAGGTTTTCTGCAAACCAAGTGGAAGAGTTTACATATTACTTTTCGACTTTATGCTCATGATCTCGAATGCATATTCAAAGCTGTCAATAGTTCACCTTACTTGGAAGAACTCATATTCATAGATCCAAGTTGTTATATGGTATGTGTTTTGTGTGTCAATTCTATGTTAGAAGTTGAGATTGTGTATTGGATTGGGATTCATGTAATAGTCTTCTATAATAATATGCAGGGTACGACACTTGACTTCAATGTGCTCTTACTAGAGTGTGCTCCTTTGTGTAAGTTGCTGCAACTTAAAACTGTTACTATGCGTGGATACAAGGTACCATGTCAGGGTATTCTTCAGCTAGCACAATTTTTTCTCAAGTGTTGTGCCACCTTGGAAAAGATGATAATTCTACCGGGTAAGAAATATGTAGTAAATTATCTAGAGGATTTTATGTTTATGAAGCAATTATTAAGCTTTTCAAGGGCGTCATCGATTTTCAAGTAGTCATTGGCACAAATCAATTGTCATTGGATGATACTTGGGATTTTTTGAAATGTCAAGAGTGCTTGAATTGAATGCATTTTGTAATTCACCTACATTTGAATTTCATAACATACATCAATCTTGAGTTTGTGGGGTTATGGTATGACTTAGCTTGTATTTGTGATACTGCTTTGTTGCTTTGTTGTTGCAGCTGCCGAAGGTTGACCCCTAGTTGCTGTTGTCGCCATGTCTTCTGTTCGTGCTGCCTTTTGTTCCTGCTGCTGCCATTCTTCAGTAGTTGCTCCTGCTTCTCTTAGTCTTCTCTAGTTGTTGTTGCTGCTGTTTTTTCTGCTATTACTATTTTGTTCTTCCTGCAAATTGTTGGGCTACTGTATTTGTTTGTGTTGGTGTAATTTGTTGACATTATAGATGTAATTTGACTGAAAATCAATGATAATATGTATATGTAACCATTAAGCTGTCATTTCAGCTTATAAAATGCAAAGAAAAAAAAATTGTTTTTTTGGGTGCTTATTTGTTGCGGTTCTCTCCAAAACCGCAGCAAATAAGTGTTTTTTTTATGGAGGGAAATTACTTATTTGCTGCGATTTTTCAAAAAACCGCAGCAAATAATCCATAATTCCCACCAAAAATACCACTTATTTGCTGCGGTTTTGGAGAGAACCACAACAAATAACTTACTATTTGTTGCGGTATGAATCACAGCAAATAATTTTTTTTTATTTGCTGCAGTCAAAACCCGCAGCAAAAAGCCCGATTTTGATCGCAGCAAATGTCTTTTTATGTACTAGTGCATGATTTCAACTTTTCTTGTCCAAAGCTTGATGACATGAATTTTATGTGCTTTTAAGCTTTTCCAACATTTTTATCGCTTTCCATATTATGTGATTGCATTTGTATGTAAGTTATGATGAGTCCTTTTTCACGTAGATGAAACTTTTAATAAAGTACCGGATAACTTCAATCACCTAAAGTCACATGAACCATAAAAATTTGAACCTTGAATAGGAATAAGATGATTTAAACGAAAGCAATCACCAAACCTACAAATACGTGTGCATTAAACGAACTTGACTAGTAAGCAATCAAGTGGTGTGTCCTTTACGTTAATCGTGTTGTAATGTTGCATGGTATCACATGAAGAGATTACAAAAGAAAACTAGTAGAGGATAACTCAACTTGGAGATACCTCGTCCTCGAAACCATGAAATGGGTGGACGACCTAACTATTGGGATGCCGACGCACCTCACCTTGGCTAGCGAGAACGTAGTGATTTGGGTCTGTAAGACTTTATGGAGTGTCGTTGTTGGCCTTTGCTAGAGTTCCGCTCCTCGCTAAGTGTACTCACCCTAAGTGATAGCTCTTCCCGTGGCTAAAGAACAAGGCATGAAAAACACTTGACACATGGACCCTATCTATTTTTCAAGACGTCCACAGCATGCCATTTCGCAAATGCTGACATATGAATAATTTATCAAGGAGCTCTTGTCCAACAAGAGTCTCCTTGAGGAAAGTGCCATTATCTCCCTTCTATGGAGGTAAGTGCCGTTCTCCAAAACAATTATCGGAAAAATAATGTGATGCCGGAAGTTTTTCTATTATGGTGAAAATCGGTGATTTGGAACCTAAGAATGCACTTTGCGATCTTGGTGGTAGTGTTAACTTGATGCCTATTTTCATGGCTAAAAAGTTGAAAATGAATGATACGAAACCTACTAGGAAGTCCATACAACTAGCTGATAACTCAACTAGATTTCCTTCTGGTGTCGTATAGGATATGTTCCGATCCAAGTAGGACGTATTTTTGTTCTATTTGACTTTGTCATTTTGGAAATGGAGGAGGGTGCTGGAGTTCCTCTTATCTTAGGCCGTCTATTCTTGAAAACGACTAGAGTTGTTATCGATGTTAAGGATGGACGCTTGACTTTAAAATGTTGGTGATGAGAAAATCACTTTCTCTTTCACCAAAACTATAAAAATGCCCATGATGGATGAAATCCATCGCATCAATAACCTTGGTGATTGTATTAATTCCTTCCGAGTAATGGAGGAAGTAGATGACTCATTAGAAGCCATTATAACTAATAAAGTGGGAGAACAACGAGGCTAAAGAGTATGGGCTTATCCTTGACCGAACCCCAATCCATGTTACAAATGAGTTCAAAATTCTATTTATCAAAGAAAAGAGGAGGGTGCTACGCCTCCTCCTAAGGTAGAACTCAAATTCCTTCCTTTTTTCTTAAAATATGCTTTTTTTAGATGAGAAAGAGTCTTGTTCAGTCATAATTAATGCTCTACTTCCTTCAATCAAAAAATTACTTTGTGTATTAAGAATATATCGGGGTTTTATTGGTTACACCATTGCTGACATACAGAGAGTGAGTCCTTCTTGATGTATGCATCGAATTCTACTTGATGATGACAATGCTTCATAAATTGAGCATCAACAAAGGTTGAATCTGAATATGAAAGGATTAGTGCGAGCAGAAGTGCTCAAACTACTTATAGCCAGCATCATCTTTCCTACTTCTAATAGTAAGTGGGTGAGCCCAGTCAAGGTCGTGCCAAAAAAGGGAGGCATAACTATTGTAAAGAATAACTTAGGAGAATCGATCTCCACTAGATCAGTTACCAGCTAGCGCATGTGCATTGATTATCATAAACTCAATGAAACCACTCAAAAAGATCATTTCCTTTTGTCATTTATTGATCGACTTCTTGAGCTCTTGGTTGGTCATTCCCATTATTTTTTTCTTCATGGGCATTCTGGCTTTTTCCAAATCCCAATCAATCTTTAGGATCAGGAGAAAACTACTCTTACTTTCCCTTTTGGCACCTTTGCATATGAAAGAATGCCTGTTGGGTTATGTAATGCCTAATCTACTTTTCAATGATGTATGACAGCCATTTTTTCTGATATGCTTGAATCATCCATTGAGGTGTTTGTGGAAGACTCTTTAGTTAGAGGATCATCTTTTGATCATTGTCTATCTAATCTTGTTCTAGTGTCAGAACGATGTTAAAAGATAAATTTGGTCCTAAAATGGGAGAAATGTCAGTTCATGGTTGAAGAAAGCATAGTACCTCGTCATGTAATCTCAAAACGAGGCATTGAGGTTGATAGAGCTATGATTGAGGTCATAGAACGCTTGCCCCCACCTATTAATGTCAAGGGGGTGTGGACTCGGGGCTTTGGGGACCCACGTGCCCTTTTTATGGAAATCGAATGTCTTTAGTTTGATATCATAGTGTGATGTATTTACAAATACTATGAAAGTGACAAAATCACATATACCAGTAGAGAATGCACCTGCATATATTGAAATTCCTAATAATGAGAAAGTCATTGAGAAGGAATCTATTGCACACAGAAACATGTGGTAGACCACCTGGGTAAAAAAGCTTCTAAACCAAGAAAAATGAAAAAGGCGAGAGGAAATGGCAAGTAAAACAAATCCTTCGGTTTTAGAAAAGAATCAAGATGTTGAAAATGGAGACAATAATAAAGATAATAATGTTCCATTGGAAAAGGAAGATAACATCATTGACAATGATGAAATATTAATAAATTATGTTTATTCAAGAAAACAATGGAATAAAAAAAATGTCATCATTGATGAAATATTTGCTTACTCCATAGCGATTGATATGATACATGATGAGAATGCTATTGAACCAAAGAAAGTAGATGAATGTCGCTTAAGAAAGGATTAGCCAAAACTAAAAGAGGCAATCTAGGTTGATTTGAATTCACTTGAAAAGAGAGAGGTCTTTGGAAATATTATCAGTACACTAGAATGTGTAAAGCTGGTTGGATACAAATAAGTATTCATTAGAAAACAAAATGAGAAAATTGAGATTGTTAAATATAAGGCAAGACTTGTGGCATAGGGCTTTTCTCAAATGCGTGGAATTAATTATGATGAAACATATTCCCGAGTAGTTGATGCAAGTACGTTACTTTAAGATTTCTGGTAAACTTGAATGCATCAAAGAATTTGCAAATGCGTCTCATGGACGTTGTGACTGCATATCTTTATGGGTCACTTAATACAAATATATATATATATATATGAGAGTCTGTGATACAGATATATATTTATATGAGACTCCCTGATACAGATATCTTTATGAGTTACTTGATACAGATATTTATATGCAACTAGTCTAAGATTTCTAGTAAACTTGACTGCATCAAAGAATTTGCAAATGGGTCTCATGGACGTTGTGACTGCATATCTTTATAGGTCACTTGATACAGATATTTATAGGAGAGTCCCTGATGGACTAAAATTACTAGAAAATCATGGGCCTAAAGAGATGCTTTCTATAAAATTGAAAATATTGCTTTATGGCTTGAAGCTATTAGGGAGAATGTGGTATAATCGACTTAGGAAATATCTCACAAAGAACGGTTTGAAAAATGATCAAATTAGCCCTTGTGTATTTATCAAGGAATCAGAATTAGAATTTGCCATCATTGTTATTCATGTTGATGACTTAAAAATTGTTGGAACTCCTAAAGAGCTTGAAATAACAGCAAATATTTGATGAAAGAATTTGAGATGAAAGACCTTGGGAAAGCCAAATTTTGCCTGGGGTTACAAATTGAGCACTTAAAAGGAGGAATATTTGTCCATCAATCAAATTACATAAAGAAAGTTTTGAAACAATTTTATATGGACAAATTACATCCAATACGTACTCCAATGGTTGTTCGATCTCTAAAGATGAAGGATGATCCATTTCGACATTTAGAAGAGACCAAAGAAGTTCTTGGTCCCAAAGTACCATACTTAAGTGCTAATGGTGCACTAATGTACCTAGCAAATAACACTTGACATAATATAGTTTTTTCAGTGAGCTTATTAGCTAGGTACAATAATGCACCTGTAAGAAGGCATTGGAATAGGATCAAACATTTATCCTGTTACCTTCGAGGAACCACAGATCTTGGTCCATTTTACCAATCAGGTGAAGACGATACACTAATTGGGTATGCAAATGCAGGATACTTGTCTGATCCTCAAAAGGCCAAATCATAAAATGGATATGTATTCAGTTATGGAAGGATTGCAATCTTATGAAGATCCCCCAAAAAAACTTTGACAACCACATCATCAAAACATGCAAAGTTAATTGCATAATATGAAGCTAGTAGTGAATGTGTATGGCTAAGATCGATGGTCAGTCATATACAAGAAGCATGCGGTATGAAAGCAGTCATAGAAAGCGCGGCACTGATCCATGAAGATAATACTGCGTGTATTACGCAAGTTTGTGAAGGTTACATAAAGGGTGATAGGACAAAGCACTTGTCACCAAAACTGTTTTTTTACACGACCTTCAGAAGGGTAGGATAATTAATGTCCAACAAGCCAGATCATGTGGTAACTTTGCCGATTTATTCACAAAATCACTTCCATCAAAGACGTTTGAAGAATTGATGCAAAATAACGGAATGCGCCATCTCTGTGACCTGTGTTCAATTCAGGGCGAGAATATATGCAATATACTTTTTTCCCTTCGATTAGGCTTTTATCCCATTGGATATTTCCTGACAAGGTTTTTAATGAGGTAGTATAATTAAGCATATGTTTGAAAAGAGCATGACATTCAACAGGGAGTGTTATGAGTAGAATTGTATATACCTATGCAATAGGTCCGTAAGTACTTATTAGTGAATGTTCATGCATATTGTTATTGTTGACTATCCTTACATTATGTATTGAATGCAAATACTATTTGTGAATAGTATTGAAGTATTATAAATATTCCCGTCGAAGCTCAGTAACAATGATTCTCATATATTACCATTTACTAGACAGTAAAATCTATTTAGTGCCTGTTCCTCTTCTAATGTATATTTCACAAGAATAAGGTTTGTTTGAGCAAATTTTCCTTTATTAAATGTTCCATTTGAAAATACCAAAGTACTACGCATCCATTGATAATTGATATATACATGTATCCTCCACTTCGTTGTTGATCCAGCCTAACAGTATAACTGCCTTAGCTGCCTACCTTGATACTCCACTCTTCCTGTCAAGTGTCAACACACTTTCTGCTTTCCTTTCCCAATCAATGCACACCATCTTCCTCGACCTATCTCATTAATTTATTTTCCCACTTTTTTTTCCTCCATTAAATCATACTCATATCTCCCTTTCTCTCTCTTCTTTTTCTTCTTTTACTTGCTAATTTATCTTCAGCTTCTACTTTCTTAATCATTGAAAAAACGTGAGCTTTGCTTTTTTTTTTTTTCGGATAATATTTCTTTTTTTGGCTATATTAAAACAATTGAGTTTTTTTTTCCTAATCTTAAAAAAATTTTACTACTCCACCTTTTGATTTAATTTATCATTTTTTGGTGGATGTTTCTGATATTTTGGAGTTTTTAACTTTTGTATAATGGAAAATGAATAGAAATTCTTGTGTTTGTACTTTATATTCAAAATTCTTGACTACCCACCTTTTACTTTAATTTAAAAAATTAATCAGTTGTTTGCAAAATGGTGGATCTCATGTGGTTTTTTGCCTTTTTCTGTTTGATTTTTCTACAACTCTTTAGTTTTCTCAGACAGTGTTTTTGACAATAAATCCCACCTTTACTCGTCTTTTGCTACTTTCTCCTATTTGCTTTTGTTTTTCTTCTTACTTTCTCTCTCTAACTTTTCTACATTTTTTTCTCATCCTCAGTTCGATTTTGAATCTACCTTTGTATCTCCACCAAAGGTAAAATTTTTGATCAATTTTTGTATCGTTTCTTAGTTATCATTACTCCTTTTGTTCAAATTTTTTCAATAATTATTTAGTTCTACAATTAAAAGTGAAATTAGCTATTTGTATGAAGGACAAGGTGATCAAGACACTCTGGTTTATGTGAAAGCTTAGTCATATACTCACATTGGTGAACATTATAATACTTATTATCTGTTTGTTTTATTTGTAACGGAGTTTTGAATATATTCTCTGTTAATTAGTTTTTTTGGCAATTTTAACTTGGCAATTTACCGGACTTTCTGGATATTTAATTTTCCTTAGTGCTATGGATCGAATAGATTATTTGGCTTTTGTTAGTTCAATGCTGGCATTGTGATTTTTAGTTGGTGGTAAGGTCATCAGTATACTTACCAGCAATGGTTCTTCAAGTTTGACCATGATTAAATAATAATAGGTCACAGTTTATCTATTAGTATACTAAGTTTGACGCGTGGCGTGCAATTGTTTCTGCATTTTAGAAATTGGTTGAAAGTGGATACTCTTTTGGTTGGATTGACATTGAAATTTCCTTTTGTGTTAAGTACAAGCTAACATTGAATTGGTTTTTGAATAAATTTAGATCCATTTTAGGGGAAAAAGAACATTATCATCTGGGGTTGAACTTGAACTTAGTCCAATGTGCTGGATTTTGTTGGTTTGAGCAAATGGGTGGTTGCATTTCAACTAGTTGCCGGAGCACTTGCAGTAGTGGGAGAAATGGAGAGGCAGTGTCGTCGTCGTGTTGCTTAGAGATGGGATTGTGTGGTCGGAAGAGGAGCAAGAGAACTTGCTCTGATCATGTTGCCACTTTGCAACATTTATCATCAATACCTAACCGGATATTTATGAATGGCAAGAGTCGTAGTTCATGTATATTCACTCAGCAAGGTCGCAAGGGGATAAACCAGGATGCCATGATAGTGTGGGAAGTGAGTATTTATTTCAATTTCTGTCTTTATGGGACTTGTGTTTGGAGCTTTTTTTTACATTGCCGAATTGCTAACTTTTGAACCATTTGTGTTGCAGGATTTCACGGCTGATGATGTGACGTTTTGTGGTGTATTTGACGGACATGGGCCTCATGGTCATCTCGTTGCTCGCAGAGTGAGAGATGCTTTGCCCCTTAAGTTACTCTCATATGTGAATTCTTGTCAGACCAAGGAAGATGGGCCAAGCGGTGCTTGTTATAATGAAGATCTCAAGCCCGAAGGTGCAGACACTGAAAGCGATAATTTGATTGAGGATCAGATCAGTTCATCATGGAGAGATGTTTTTCTTAAATCTTACAAGGCTATGGATAAAGAGCTGAGGTCACATCCTAATTTGGATTGCTTTTGCAGTGGGAGCACAGGTGTAACTGTTTTGAAACAAGTATGTTTTGTTCAAAATCTTATATGCTGCTGATAATTGGATTTTTTTCCCCTATTTTTTTATCAATTTAAATTTGTGCGTGTGGTTGTAGGGTTCAAATTTATTCATGGGAAACATTGGAGATTCTCGGGCAATCATGGGGTCTAAAGATAGTAATGATGCTTTGGTGGCCATCCAATTGACGGTTGATCTGAAGCCGGATTTACCTAGTAAGTGTAAATATTTGTAACCGTTCAGATGTTCAGCTCCTTGAGAAGTCTTATTTATTGTGAATGCTACATTATAGGGGAAGCTGAAAGGATAAAACGGTGCAAGGGTAGGGTTTTTGCATTGCAAGATGAGCCTGAAGTCCCTAGAGTATGGCTTCCATTTGATGATGCTCCTGGGTTAGCAATGGCTCGAGCATTTGGTGACTTTTGTCTAAAGGAATATGGGGTCATCTCTGTACCAGAATTCTCACACCGGACTCTGACAGAAAAAGATCAATTCATTGTTTTGGCCTCAGATGGGGTAAGCATGGTTTTATCCATTCATATTTATTGCAAATACTCTACATGTTGTAGAAAACTTTTGACCACAGTATGCTGTTTCTGTTGGCTGAAAGGAACACTGAAATTTGTGTTTGTGTTTGTTTTTGTGATGCATCTTAGTTGGAACTTTATGATTTGTACAGCAAATATAGATTTACTTCGAATCCAACTGCTTTCCTCATCTTTTTGTTTAAGTACTAATGTTTTCGTTGGACACTGTCCGGAGTTTCTATGAGTCAATTAGTTACATATACTGTTTACTCAAATCCACTTTAGAGCACCCGTATCTATTTATGTAGCAAGATTAAATGGATATTATTTATTAGTATTATTATTCACTTATTTATTAATATTGCTATGATAATATCTAACTCACCCCAAATAATTTTGGGACTAAGGCTTTGTTGTTGTTGTTTTGTGTTTGAAACATCAAATAATATGATTCTGTGAGTTTCCCTGTTCCCTGAAATGTCGCTGTTATGTGTGATTAACTGATGATTGTATGTTGGAGCTTCAGTGCATTAAACAGCGGTCATTTGTCTTAACATCACATCAGAAGCAAATGTGTTTTTACTAAACATGATGCAGTTCTGTTAACATATATGCTCCTTTGCAATAACTAGAGACGTCTAACAAACTATTCATGATTTGATATCGTGTGTGATATGTTTATTTGCTTTGACACTGCATGCAACAAATAGAAGTCTAAAATTGTAGACGTGTTTTGTGGGATAAAAGCTGCAATTGAGAATTTCATGGCTTCTCGGAGAGTTCGTGATCTACTAAGCTATAATCCCAAATTCTTGAAATTTCACAGTTATATATACATATATACATTTTTTTTTTAATTTCCCTCTTTAAGATTAACGGGCCCCGAATGGAATTGATATTTATGTCAGTGGATAGTGTCCTGAGTTTCTGATTTCATCAGTGTAAACCATCCAATTTAAGAAGCTTTTGAACAAAGTTTGCTTTCAAACTGTGTAAGCCCAATCAATCAATCAATCAGTCACCCAGAGCCTTAATCCCAAAAATTGGGGTCGGCTACATGAACCTAAATTAATCATTCCATGTGGTCATCCACTTAAATTTTCCTCCTCCATTCCCTCTGATCAAGAACCTTATTCTCTTGTAAATCTAAAAGCTTCATATCCTTTCTAACCGCTTTCCACCAAGTCATTTTCGGTCTCCCCCTATCTCGTTTGAGATCTTCTTGATCCCACCCTTCTACTCATCGCACTGGGGCTCCCTCATGTCTCCGTGTCACATGTCCGAACCAACGTAAGCGATTTTCCCTTAATTTGCTTGTTATGTTTGCGACACCAACTTTTCGGCATATTACTTCTTTTATGATTCTATCCCTTAGAGTGTTCCCTCACATCCATCTCAACATCCGCATCTCCGTAACTCATATTTTTTGAATGTAAGCCCAACATTCTGTACCGTAGAGCGCAACACTGGTAAGCCCAGTATTTAAAAAGTTGTCAAACGTAAAATTTTACATTGCTGAGATAATTGCTAAACATAGCTTTTGAGTCTTTGTAAATTGTAACTGCGGGGCATGTATTACACAATGGGGCCAGCGATTTCTGCTTCTGACAACTCTGCTAAATTCTTTGTTTCTGCAAATTTGAGCAGTATATATCTTATATGGAGGGGATGATTTGCATTTTACTACCTGGTTTCATATTATGTGAAGCAATTGGATATTTTCGTGAAACATACATAAGCAATTGTTGCACATGGTATAAAACAGAGGTACTGGTTAACCTTTCAATGAAATCTACTGTCAGGAAACGCATACTTTCTCCTAAAGTAAGATGAAAGTTTCAAGCATATATTTATGCCTTGGGCCCATGAGGTTGATGTACACTGTGCCATTCAAAATCTATTACTTGAACCAAACAATCCTAGTACTTCGAATATTCAAATTCCTATGGTCTATTTTATTTGGTGCCCTCTTTTCTATTGTTGTTCCAATCATAAGTATTTGATCAAAAGGATATATTGATTTGTTGAGCTTCATTCAAGTTGGTGGTTATCTTGCTAATGTGAACTTGTGAGAGACGGAGAAAAAATGGAGCAATGTGTTAACAAAGGTAAGTGAGAAGGTTATATGTTTTGGAGAAATGTATTGTTTACATTAATCAAAATAAGGAGATTTCTTGTTGCATTTGTTTTCGTGACCCTACACTCCTACATAACAGGATTCACATTAGTAACTTATGGGCCATGATGTGTTTACCTCTCCCATAAAAATTCTTTGATGTTCCACTGTTATCTACAACGCAAGGGCAAAATGTTTAGTTTATCTTACATGTCTTTCATTTCTATTTCTCTTATTTTCTTATAAAAAGGTGTGGGATGTGTTGAGTAATGAAGAAGTTGTGGAAGCAGTTTCCACAGCTACCTCTCGTGCATCAGCAGCACGTATAATAGTTGAATCAGCTGCTCGTGAATGGAAGCTCAAATATCCTACATCTAAGATGGATGACTGTGCAGTTGTTTGTCTATTCTTGGATGGAAAAATGGACGCTGAATCAGACTATGACGAACAAGGCTATTCCTCAGTGACAGTCAACAGCAACCATTCCAGTGCAGTGATAGAATCCGACGATGGACATAATTTTGAGCCATCCTTACAGAGAAATGTGACGGTGAGGTCATCAGACGAAATTGACTCCTTCCGAAGATTGCCCATTGAAATGATAACTACTGTAGGAACTGTCCTGTCGGAAGACCAAAATTGGTCTGGTTTAGAAGGCGTAACTCGTGTGAATTCAATTGTTCAGCTTCCCAGGTTTTCCGAAGAAAGTCCGAATTCATGATCTATTTCTTAATGATTTAAATTATGCGATAGAGCTTTGTTTACCCTGATTTATTGCTCAAAAAGTTACCAAAAAGTTGCAAATACTTCCCGAAAGAAAAGTTGCATGTTGCAAAAGATTTTGTCAGTTAGATGTGTTGTGCAAATTGTAGAAGTTTCTTCGTGCATTGCATAAAGGTAAAGGATAAGTAGGTTTATGGCTAACAATTATGCTGGTTGCGTCATTTCCCATGAAAATGTACCCATTGTTTTGCAGCAAAGGTAATGTCTCTTGTGTCAAATTTCCTTTTGTACCTTTTTGGATTGGGGGTACAAAGCTTGTATTAGTTGTGTATACATGGCGTTATCAAGTTTCTATAAACTTTGTTTATTTTACAAATTCTTTGCTTCACATTCTTGTTTTATTTTGTTCCAATTCTTCTTCTTCGCTGATATATAATTTATAGACCAAAAAGTTCGTTAGCCTGCAAAAGAATTAGGGGTTTCACGGCTCTAAGTCGGGCTGTATAGTATGGTTTGCACTGCCCCAAATCACAAATCAGATCGCAATTTCACAGTTTGGCTGGTTTGCGGTCCATATTTATTGCATAATTTTCGATCAATCTTCCTATTTTAAGTTAGATATTATGCAGTAGAATTTTAATGGGAGTAAGTTGTATAATTCACTACTGTCATGCTCATTTGTAACTTTAAACATTAATATGTTAATCACAAAATCTTCATTTCATTGAAATATAATAATTATAAGTCTGAAAAATCCATCTTTAAATTTGAAATAATATGTTTTGCAGTTATAACTATGCTTTGTAAAAGCTTCAGGTTGCGGTTACACCGCAAACCACACCAGACCAGACCGTTTAAACAATTGCGGTCTAGTCTGAAACAAATCTAGATTGCAATTTTGCGGTTTGGCTCGGTCTAGACCTTTGACCGTATCAGAGTGGACCGTGTACATCCCTACCTCTAAGAGCATCCATAGTAAGGGGCTTGTCATGTTTTTTTTTTTTTTTTTCATCACTTGAGGTTCATAAACAAAACTCTTATTGCTATTCTTAGAGTTTGAGATACATATTAAGTAGAGGTTTGAAAATAAGAAAAAGGTTTGTAATTGGATATGTGGCATTTTAGGTAGAGAAAAAAATATTAAAATAAAAACAAAACAGAAAAGTAGATTATTGAGTCTCATGCATTAACCTCTATGGACTTTGGCTATTGTTGGTAAAAGGTTTGATCATGGCATTTGAATAGAGGTTTGTCCTATTGTGGATGTTGCTACTACATATAGTACTTGATTCTTAATATATACTGAGACACCAAGAGTAATCAAATCCTTTTCCTTCTAAGAGTGCTACAATTGACATTTATGTTGGGAATCAATCACATGTGTGTATCAGTTGGTATGTTGACTAAGGTGAGTTGTTGATGTTCGCAAATGACTTACACAGGACACAAATGCAATTCACTCGAAAATTTAGAAACTAAATTAGAAACTTTGCTCTAAAACTAAAGATAATTAAAGGATCTTAGAACACTCAAGAGACACATCATTAAAGGATCTTGTCATGTATTTGTGATTCATCTTCTCAATTTGTGCTTTGATTTGCTCATAAGTCTTTGTAAATGCTTTAGCCTTTACATGTGAAGTTGCGTGGTTTAACTCACTTTTAAGAATAGGAGGGAAATCAAATGGCAGCATTAGATTGACCCCATATACAACTTCAGATGGTGATTTTCATGTTGTGTTTGAGTGGGTCCTATTGTATGCAAATTCCGTGTGATCTAGCTTTACATACCAATCTTTTTGTGTTTTGTTCGCCAAAATATGCAAAAAGTTTCCCGAAGCTCTATTAGTGACTTCAGTTTGTGGGTGATGAGATGTAGAATATAATAATTTGTTACACACGAGTTTTCAAAGAGTCCTCCAAAAGTAAATAATGAACTTTGTGTCTTTATCACTCACAATACTCCTTGGTATCCCTTGTAATCTCACCAGTTCTTTGCAATAAAGATCTTCCATGTTGATTGCATCATCAGTTTTATGACATGAAATGAAATGTGCCATCTTTGAGAAACGATCAACAACCACCATTATAGCATCCTTTCCCCTTTGATTTCGTGTTAAGAGAACAACAAAATCTATGCTAACACTTTCCCAAAGCATTTCAGGAATAGGTAAAGGAGTGTACAAATGTTTGTGAAACGTACTCTTCGCCTTTGAACATGTTGTGCATTGTTTAGCAATAAATTGGACAATTTTCATCATGTGTGGTCCATGAAAGTTCTCACTCAATGTATCAAATGTCTTATGAAATCAAAATTGTCTAACAATTCCTCCTCCATGCACTTCCCAAATAAGTAATTCACTAATTCCATACTTAAGTATGCAAAGTTTGTTACCTGTAAAGAGAAAACTAGGGGTGGCAAACAGATGAGGTTGGGTCAATATCAGGTTCGGGTCAAAGATCCCTTGCACGAACCTGATTTCTTTAAGAATTCAGGGCAGGTTTTTAAACCTAAACTGATTTGGTTCAGGTTCAGGTCAAACCTAAAGCTAACCTGATTTAACCTGAATTTTTTATATAAACAAGAAGTCAACATTGCTCCCCAAACAGGCTAAAAATTTGACCCATTTTATACCATCCAAAAAAGCCGAAGCCCAAAGGCCAAAACTTAGCATAATTTTCGTCCAAAAGAGTGAAATTAAAGTATTACAAACCATTAAACACACCTTAGTTTGAATGTAAAATACTACAAGTTCCAAATAACATAGTTAAACACAAAATAAAATAGCTACATTATAAGCCACAGAGGCACCAAGCCACCAATTCATCATACAACCATAGATGAAGAGGATTGATAAGGACTTGCCACTTCTTCACTTCTCCCTGGACTTGGACATGCAATTAGAGTGTCATCCTTGTCTTCTTTCACGTTGAGCTTCATAATAGTTCCACATAGAGCTTCAAGTTGAGGATTCATGTTTCCTACCCAAAAGAAAAACATGAATTAATTCTCATATAATATAATCATAGAGATAATAGTAATTGACTTTCAAATGTTATAATATTAAAGATGACCTTCACACTATATCATCCAATCTCTAAGGAAAACAATTGCTTCCATGGTAGATGGATTCAACGAGCTTCTAAAACAATCAAGAATTCTACCCCCTGTACTGAAAGCTGATTCTCGGAAGCCACAGTTAATATTGGGACAGCAAGAACATCCCTTGCCATTTGAGATAGAATGGGATAGCGTGAAGCGTTGTTGCGCCAATAAGAGAGGACATCTACATTGATTGTATGTGGAAACAATGGGTCTTCAATATAAAATACCAAGTCCCCCTTGGATTGGAAGTGGCAGTGGCTTGGGTTGTAGAGAAGCAATCAAAGTCCTAATTAGAAGGCAACCAAAAAAAATTCAACTCAAGTAGCATAGCATGTGGTCAATATCATGTAAATACATTAGCATGTAAACAATAAAAGGTAGCATATTACAAAATAAAACAACATAAACTAAATTTATAGCAACATAGAAAAGGAAGAACTGTAAACTTAAAGTCATGAACTCATCTCTCGCAACAGTTCAGTTGTTCGCCATTTGATCATGTCCACATTTACCACTTGACTTCTCATTTACTGCAAATGCACTGTCATAAACCTTATACAACCTATAAAACCTCTCCCTAAACTTTTCCATTTCCTCTTCGAATTCACTACCCTCTCCATAAATCTTTTTGAAACTCCACTCAACAAATTAGCTTAAATCTAGGATCCAACACCACTGCAACAAACATATAAGTGTTAAATTCAGACCAATACTTAGCAAATTTCTCATACATCTTAGCAGCCATTCTTCTCATGAAATGATCAGAACTTTCCATTTCATTTTTTTAACAATAGCCTAGTTTTCAGCACATTAGGAAAGTAATGATTGGCTGTAGAGTATTTTGTACCAGAAATTGCTAAAGTAACTTCATATAGCACTTTTAAAAATCTAAAATTTTATTCCACTCTAGAAAGGACAATGAACAAAGTTATAGCATCAACTTTCTGAAAAGGAATCAAAGCCTTTTTGTAATATAATGCACCCTCAAGCATAAGAAAAGTGGAATTCCACCTAGTTGGAACATCTTGCTTCAACCCCTTTGCCGACTATATTGCAACTCAAGATGCTTAACACAACTCAAGAATCTTTGTTTCCTAGCTTGTGAACCTTTACAATATTTTATGGTCTCGCTCACCTTAACAACAACACCATCAATCTCTTTTAAACCATCTGGAAAAATCAAATTAAGAATATGAATACAACAACGAACATGAAAGAAATCACCCTCAGATACTAAATCAAGTTCCCCTTTCAAATTTTCAGCAAATAAATCATTTGAAGAAGCATTATCTAATGTCAAAGAGAATATTTTTTTCTGAATACCCCACTCTTTAAGTAAACTAAAAACACGATCACTCAAATGAACACCAGTATAAGGAGGAGCCATGAAACAAAAGTTGATAATTCTTTTTTGCAAACACCAATATTTATCTACGTAGTGAGCAGTCAAAGAGATGTAGCTACCAGTGGTTATTGAAGTCCAAGAATAAGAAGTAAGAGATATTCTACCATAAACTTCACCTAACTAAATTTTCATCTTTTCTTTATCCCTTTTATACATTCTTAGCACATTAGACTTAATGGTAATATGAGTAATAGACTTAAAATCAGGATGCAAATAACTACAACATTTTTGAATACCCTCATACTCAACAAATTGAAAAGGAAGATCGTGCCTAACAATAGCACTAGCAAGAAGTTCACAAAAATCATGAGCATTAAACTTAGGCATCCTTAACTCAAGACTAGAGGTTCACTTTGAAAAAAGCATTTGACCAACATCCCTAAAGGTTCTCATTTTACAATTCCTAACATGTCGAATTAAATTTCCAGTTCCATTCTTACTATCCGCATTATAAGTGGTTCCACATTTCTTACACTTACAAATTAGATTCCTATCCTAGTCAGGTTCATCCAAAAAATCATAATTAAACCACATACTTGAAGTTAATCTATGTTGGCATTTCTTACTAGACTGAAGAACCTTAGTGTTTGTAGTTTTCCTTCCCTTATCTGTAGCATGGACTGAATCAATCTCATCATCCCCTTCTGACTCAGGAACAATGGGGTCTTCCAAATTCTCAGCCATAACTGAAAAAAAAAAACAAAAAAAATTAGAAAAAAAAAAACAGAAGATCAAGTATACAAAAATATTCAGCAAAATCAGAATACAAAATAATAAAAATATCAGAATAAAAAAAAGAAAAAAATTAGAATACAAAAAGTTAGAAAAATCTAAATACAAAAATTTAGAAAAATCAAGTATAAAAACCAGAAAAAATTCACTATTAAAAAACAGAGAAAACGGAATAATTACAACAACAAAAAAAATTCAGAATATGGTAGCAATCCACAAGGTACATTAAACTAACATAGTTCAAAATTAAACAGAAAAAATACAAATCATACAAAAATAAATTAAAAAGTTTCAAGAAAACAAAAAATCATAATTAAAAACAGAAAAACCAAATAATAAAAGTTAAAAAACGTAAAAACGAAATCACAATTAAAAATTAATAATTAACAAAGAAAAAACATGCTAAAAATAAAAACAAATCAATTATCACAACAAAAAACGAAATGAATTATGAGAAGTTAAGAATCATACCTTAAGAAGTGGAAGAAAAGTTGAGAGCAATGAGTAATCTGAAAAAAAAAATATATATAAAAAAAATAAAATAAAAAACGAAAAAAAAAACAGAACAAACAATAATTAGAGATCTAAAGATTAATCCGCAAAAAAAAAAAAAAATTAATTACAACTGATCAAAACAACCCTCATGAACTTGCCTTAGCTTAAGAAGGAATAAGAGAAACTAAAAAAAAAAAAAAAAAACAGAAAGAGAAATGAGATGTGAGAGGACGTGAGTTTGGGAGCTTGTAAGGGTTTGACTTTCATCTTATGAGATATGATGGTGTTGGGTACTTGGGGTAGGCCCAATTTACACAAAAAAGTTCTAAACTTATGATTCTATATAATATCACCTTATTACTATTAGGTCATATAAGGTCGGATACAGGTTGACCTGATCTGAAATTGACCCGCTTAATTTTTAAGTCATTTTCGGGTCAATTTCAGGTTGAGAAAGTCAATCTTAACCTAACCTATATAATTTCAGGTCGTGTTCAGGTTGACCCATTAAAGTTTTGGGTCAAAATCTCTACCCTAACCCAAAATTTACAGGTTAGGTTTAGATCAGGTTATCAGATTATGTCAGCTTTTGCCAGCCCTAGAGAAATCTATCTTTCTTTATGAAAGTGTTTGTTGACTTATTGAATTCCTTAGAAAGTTCTTCATCTTGCTTGTAATATCCCTTAATAATTTCAAATACCAATACTTTTTTCTTACATGGCTGCAAGTAAATAGCTTCTACTATATAATGCATCTGCCACAACATTATTCTTACCTTCCTTATACTTTGAATAGAGAGAGAAGGATCGTAAAAACTCTACCACTTTGCATGTCTATGGTTTAGCTATCGTTGCCCATTAACGAGAGCTTCATGATCTAAATGTAGAATAAAATGGTTGGGCTAGATAATGTCACGAACGATCCAAAGCTCGAACTATTGCTAAGAATTCACGATCATAGTAAGAATAGTTGAGCTTTGCGCCAGTTAGTTTCTCACTAGAATATGCCAACGGTCTCTTCTCTTAAACCAGAACAACACCAATTCCCATTCTACTTGCATCACACTCTACCTCAAATACCTTGCTGAAATATGGCAAAGCTAGAATAGGTGCATTGCATAGCTTATGTTTCACTTCTTTAAATGCCTCTTGTGCTTTAGGGGTCCACTTAAATTCATTGAATTTCTTCATTAGTTCCGTGATTGGTGCCATTATTGAAGCAAAATTCTTGATGAATCTCCTATAGAAACTCGCCAATCAATGAAAATTACAAACCTCATGCATATTTTTTGGAACTAACCATGTAGAGATAGCTTGAACCTTTGATGGATCCACATGCACTCCTTGATCGGAAACTATGTAACTAAGAAAAGTCAAACGAGAAACCACGAATATGCACTTTTCCATCTTCCCATATAGCTTCACCTATCTTATCCTCTCAAACAACATTCTCAAGTACACTAGATGATCTTATTTTGATTTACTATAAACAGCTATACCATCTTGTAAACAACAATGAATTTGTTTAAGAACGGCCTTAACACCTGATTCACATGACGCATGGAAAAACTTTGAATGCGGTCTTCCATTCATGCTGTTCATGAATCTTCATTTGATGGTTGCCACTCCTTAGGGATCAATTTTTGAAAACGATATTGAACCATTGAGCTCATCTAAAATGTCTTCAAGTGTAACACCCTTGTTTTTCCTAACTTTCTACTTTATATCTTTCCGGAAAGCATATTATAAATATTAAAGAATTATGATTATCAAAACTCCTATAACTGAAAAACCAAAGTAATACCGCCACCGTGATAACGGCTAAGGCATTTATCAAAGTACTACAGCAGAAGTCTTAAAACCAAAAACTAATTTAAACTAAACTTCAAAACAAGACTCAAACCAAATTCAAATCAACATCCAAAACATAAACCAACTTAAAACTTTATTGTAGGGTTAAAACACAAACCAACTTCAAACATAAACCAACTTCAAAGCTATATCCAAATAAGAGTTAGTAATTCATAAGCAATATAAATAAAGCTACAGAACACAACAAGCGCTCTCACTCCAACCCAGCATGAAATGACTTATGCCCACCTGTACCTATAGCTTTTCTTAATCTCGACAACTACTCGCCAACAAGTGGGTCATTGTAGGGCCAAGTCCAAGACAAAGCCATGCACACAAAACAAATAGTCAGCAAAGCTGAGTACATAACTACTAAAGACTATGCAACAAAACAACATAAGCTAAAACATACACACAACCTACTTTTGACAACCTTTCACCTGTGCGTAGACTCAACAATTTAATTATTATATTTAAACTTTTGGATTCTGCATCGAACTGGTTTCCTTTCCTTAATAATCGCCCTACTGGGCACCAACTTGGTAGAAACTACAAGAAGGTATTACTATGTCACATAAAGTGACGGAATTCCAGCGCATTATAAATATAAAAGAGTACAACGTCTTGTACTCCAATTAGAAGTCATAGATCTTTATTCCTTATGACTCCCCCCACTATTCATACTCAAGGTATATACGTTCCAAGAGTTTTAATGCAAATCCTTTTACACTTTACGTGACTAACCGATTTAACAATGTTATGACTCACATGCAACATCACACAAAAACATACATCACATCAAGCAAGCCATATTAATTATCTTCAGTTTAAGGTGATTCAAAAATTAATCTTGTAATACCCCACATTTTCACGTATTTTGAGAAAATATTCTTTTACTTTATTTGTATAATTTTAATATTTTTATTGAAAAAAATAAATATGTTCAATGGGCATATTAAATAAAAGAAATTAATAATAATAAAATAAATAATAACTTTTGGTTGAAAGTAATTATTTGTGTTCTTAAATAATATTTTTATGTTTAAAAATATTTTAAAAGGCTTCTAAAAATAGAATTTTCAAAGGTTTCCTAATTTATTTTGAGGCAAGGGCCTAAAGGTAATTTCCACTTGTTAGGATTAGTATGTGCTTTTCCAAATCCTACTTTGGGGCCTATAAATACCCCTTAAAACCCAAAATTTCAGATTTTCTTGCTCATACTAGTCATTAGGATTTCAAAAATTTAGAGAGAAGAGAGAAAAATAGGGTTTGTGATTTCCGAAGAAAAAACTGCAGTTCGGGAAAAAAAAATTTTGGGTGTCTTGGTGATGTGAATTTTCGTGTGAACAAAAACTCACAAAGGGATATACTAAAATTTCGAATCTATAAAGACCCAGTCACTAAGATTCTTAATTTTAGGTTGATCAATTAGTCCTTTGATTAAAGCCTAAGCACCCTCAAAGCTACTAATTAAATCACAAGAGTATAAAGGATTTAATCACCAACTCTTAAATTTCAGATTTTTGTTTTCAAGTAAACAAACAACTTTTTTTTTCTTCAATCTCCAACTTAATTAATTACATCCTAATGTTGAGATTATTTATAGGTATAATCAACAACAAAATCCTAACTAAAATAGACCAAGTAAACATGCCTAAGACTAGGAATTTCGTCCCCTACAGCACACACACAACAAGATAAGTATGCCACCTCAGCATGCAACTTGCACTTGATCTTATCTTGTCTAACAAACTCTAACTAACTAACAAATCAAGAAAATATCCTAACAACTTATCTAAATAACTAATTAACAAGATAATCATCAGATTTTAAGCTAAAAATTACAAGAATACTTGCTGCCCAAGATCTTGGAAAAATCACAAAATACATGCCCCAAGTAACATCCATGGATTTCAGAATGAACAACTATGTTTCGCTCTCTAAAATTCTCTCTCTCTAGAAGCATTTTGGGGATCTGAAATTTGCTTGGATTTCAGCGCTTTCAATGGCTAAAGGTGGAAAAAAAAACTAAAAAATCAGGGCTAAAATCTAAGAATAAGGGCAAACAACAAAGTGATGATGCGATTCAAGAATCGAATGCGAAGGCTCTTGAGGTTCAGAATGAGGATGTAGTGAGTGAGGTTGAGGAAGGATAACATTGGTAGGATGATTCTGCTTTTCATGACCTTACTTCTAGGCAGGGAATGGAGACAGAGGATGATGGTGTGATGGATCCAAGGGTACAGGAGTGGGTTAAAGTAACAAAGCGTAAGAAAGGGGGCAGAGGAACTCATGGTTCTGTAACACCTTCGGGGTCTCTGGTGGGTTCTGGTGGAGGACAAGTGGGGGATATGGTGGTGGTGCAACCTCAGAGTGGTGGAGGTTTTGTGAATGATACTACTGCTTTGGTTACTGTTCCATTGGATTCAAACCGGGTGTATGAGGATGACTAAGGGGATGTTGGGAAGGACACTATTCAGCCTGCTCCTGTGCGTGCTTCATGGTCCTCGACGCTGTTTGAAGGGATGAGAGATGAGGGTTTTGATCTACAAGGTAATTATTCTTCTCCTCAATCTCCAGTTAAAATCACTATGGATGACATAAAGATGGAAGTTGATTTTTGGGACTCTGCTTTAGTATCTTATATTATAGGGGGAAAACCTCCATATAATGTGTTGAATGGCTTCATACGAAGAGTCTGGGGTAGGTTTGGGGTGGATAAAGCTGCGAGGATGAGCAATGGTGTTTTCTTGGTTCGATTTAAGACTGGTGAGGGGAGGGATAAGGCATTAGGAGCTGGACCTATTTGTTTTGATAGTAAACCTGTGATTATGCAAAGATGGACGCCTGGGTGTGCTTTGAATCCTGAGAAGATTTGTAAAGTCCCTGTGCGGATCAGATTACCTCAATTAGATCTGCGGTATTGGGGGAAGATGGCTCTGATGAAGATTGCTGGGTTGGTAGGGAAGCCTATCAAAACTTATAGGGCTACTGCTAACAAAGACATTTTGGAGTATGCTAGAATAATGGTGGAATTGGAAATGAACCAAGAGTTGGTGAGTGAGGTTAAGTTTCAGGATGAGTTTGGTGATGAGGTTGTACAGGCTGATACTTATGAATGGAGACCTGCATCTTGTGGGAAATGTAAGGGGTGGGGTCACAAAGATGAAGATTGTGTGTCACAGAAATAAATTGATTCACAAAATAAATAAAAGAAGGTGTGGATGCCAAAGACTACTGCTAAGGATGATCCTATTGTTGATGAGGCTGTTGCTGAGCCTGCTGTGGACACTGTGGTGGACACTACTGTGGCAGTCTCTGCTACTGCTGTGGGGGCTGATAGGCTCAGTTTAGTGCCTGTGCAGGTTATGGGGAGAGGAGACATTCAGGTTGATAGGGGTGGCAGTGTGGTAGGTACAATGCAGGTGGGGGGGGGATCCTTTAAGGATTTCTAATGGATAGGATTGGGTTCTGGAATGTCAGAGGTCTGAACAACTCTCACAAACAACAAGATGTTCATGGTTTCTTGATACATCATAATGTGGGGTTGTTTGGCCTTCTGGAAACTAAGGCGAGGCCTATGAATTTTGAGAAGGTCTCATCTGTTTTTGGAGAGGAATGGAGTTGGTGTACAAATTTTAGCTGTGACAATTCTGGAAGGATTTTGGTATTATGGAGGAATGGTGTTTTTACTGTTGATGTTAGGCATGTGGGGAATCAATGGATTCACTTGTTTGCTACCCATAATGCTACTGGTAAGTGTTTTTACTATACTTTTGTATATGGTTATGATGAAGGTGATGCTAGGATAACTTTATGGTCTGCTTTGAGATCTTTTAGTAGAAGTATTGATTGTACTTGGTTTGGGGGGGGGGGGGGGGAGATTTTAACTCTGTTTTGAATTTGAATGAGAGGTTGGGTACTCCAGTTACTTTAACTGAAGTGGCCCCTTTTAGAGACTGTCTAGTAGACTGTGGTTTAGCTGATCATCTTATGATAGGCAGTTTCTTTACTTGGTCGATTAAACAAATAGCAGAGAGGAGAGTCTATTCTAAGATAGATAGAGTTGTGTCTAATACTCAGTGCAAAGACTTGTTTCAGAATTCTATGGTGAATATTCTGCCTGAAGGCTTAATGGATCACTGCCCTCATGTTCTTCAATTGTTTGTGGATGTGGCGAAGGGGAGGCAATCCTTTAAGTTTGTTAACATGTGGACTGTTGCACCTACTTTTCTGGACACTGTGAAAGAGGGATGGCAGGTGCAGGTTACTGGTGCTCCTATGTATTGCCTGTTTTATAGACTGAAAAGGCTTAAGCAGAGGCTTAAAATTGTTGAACTAGGAGTTATTTGCTGACATTGAGCTAACTGATGATAATGCTATGTTGTATTTAAAGAGGTGTTAACAGCAGTTAAGGCAGGATCCTACTAATATTGTGGCTATTGAAGAGGAGATTAATGCAAGAGAGGTGTTTTCATTAACTCACAAAGCTAGAATCAGCTTTCTAAGGCAGAAATCTAAGGCAAGCTGGTTTAAAGATGGTGATGTTAATTCAGCTGCTTTTCATGCTTTTTTGAGGAAGAGAAGGGCAAGGAATAGGGTGTATACAGTGATGGATAGTCAAGGTAATAAAGCTGTGGACCAGGGAGGTGTTGTACAAGCCTTTATGGATTTTTACACTGCTTTACTGGGTGCTACTGGGCAGAATAGATCACATGTGGACAATACTGTTGTTGCAACTGGTGTTGTTTTAACTTCTGAGTAGCAGACTGCTCTATGCAGGCAGTTTACAGCTAGAGAGGTTAAAGAAGCTATGTTTGATATTGGAGATGAGAAGGCTCCTGGCCCAGATGGCTATTCTAGTAAGTTTTTCAAGGAAGCCTGGGCTGTTGTAGGTGCTGATGTTTGTAGGGCTGTGCTGAATTTTTTTGCCACTGGTAAACTGCTCAAACAATTAAACGCCACTACCCTTACTTTGGTTCCAAAGGTTGATTGCCCTAATTCTGTGACGCAGTTTAGACCAATTGCATGTTGCAATGTTCTATAGAAAGTCATATCTAAAATATTGTGTAGCAGGCTTAATGAGGTCCTTCCTAGTTTGATAAATGAGGTGCAGGCTGCTTTTGTGAAGGGAAGGGATATTTTACAAAATGTTTTGGTGTGTCAAGATCTCATGCATCAGTATGACCATAAGCAGAGGAAAAGAAGATGTACTATAAAGATAGACTTGAGAAAGGCATATGACTATTTATCATGGGAGTTTATCCAAGAAATGTTGCAATCTCTTGCATTCCCTCAAAGGTTTATTGATTTAATAATGGCTTGTGTTACTTCTCCTATGTATCCCTTATCTTTGAATGGGAATATGCATGGTTTTTTCCCTGGAAAGAGAGGTGTGAGGCAAGGGGACCCTCTTTCACCTCTTTTGTTTGTTATAGCAATGGAATATCTCTCTAGATTGTTGAAGGGGGTAGGGGAACATGCAGAATTTAAATATCATGCCAGATGTGAAGCATTGCAATTGAATCATCTGACATTTGCTGATGATTTGATGTTGTTTTGTTATGGAGATTACTCTTCTGTCAAGCTCATTCAGGAAGCTCTTAACAGTTTTTATGCCACTTCAGGATTGTTAGCAAATGCTGATAAGACTGCTGTGTTTTTTGGGAGTGTGCCAAGATACATTCAAGATGATATCTTAGAATTAATTGGTTATGTAAAGAGTACTTTTCCTTTTAAGTATCTTGGCATACCTATGAACTCAAGAAGATTAGCTGTGGAGCATTGTGATGGTCTAGTAGATCAAATTATGTTGAAAATCAGGCAATGGGCTAGCAGACACCTCTCTTTTGTTGCAAGAGTTGTCCTAGTTAATGCAGTTTTGGTTAGCTTACATGTATATTGGGCTCAAATTTTTTTGCTTCCTAAGACTGTGCTAGAGAAAGTGACTAAACTATGTAGGGGCTTTTTGTGGGAAGGGAAGAGTTTTTGTTCAAAAGTAGTCCCAGTAAAATGGGAAAAGGTGTGCAGTTCAAAGAAGGAAGGAGGGTTGGGTATTAGAGATGTTTTGCTTGGAATAAAGCTGCACAAGGAAAGCTAGTTTGGAATGTTGCTTTGAAGAGGGATCTTTTGTGGAGCAAATGGGTACATCATGTTTATATTAAAGATGAGTAGTGGTGGGATTATCAGCCTCCACAAACTGATAGCTGGAGCTGGAAAAATGTTTGTAAAATTAAAAAGCAGCTAAAACAAGTTTTCTTGGATGTAGGTTGGTGGGTTGGTGAGAGGCAATACACCATATCAGAATGTTATCAGTGGCTTAACCAAACTGGTAATAGAGTGCAGTGGCAGAGATGGGTGTGGAACATCTCAAATGTCCCTAAACATGCTTTTATATGCTGGCTTGTTATGTTGCAGAAGCTCAAAACTAAGGATAGGTTGCTGCAGCTTGCGATCCTTAATGATAACAATTGTGCAGTTTGTGGGGAATGGACAGAAACTGTACATCATTTGTTCTTTGACTGTGCATACACTCACAGTTGCTATATGCATATTGCTCAGTGGTTGGGGGTAAATGCAGGTAGTTGCAGATTTATTGAGGACATTTGGCAGCAGTGGAGCAGCTGCTATAGCAGTCATGTTCAGAGGAGCATAGTTCTTTGTGTCCTGGCTAGTCTGGTCTACAATGTTTGGCTTGGTAGAAATAAAGTTTGGAGGTATAATCTGGCATGGAATGGAGTAGATGTTTACAGAGCTGTGAAAAGTAGTGTTATTCAAAGAGTGCAAGGATTGGATCAATCAAGGTGGAGGCAAGAGGAGAAACTATTGGTGCAGGGACTGATTACTAGTTGATTGTTGCTGTTTTGGCTTTTTAGACTGTTTTGTATAGTTGCTGTTTTCTTGCCTGTATAGCTGTTTTTGTTTAGCTACTCTCTCAAAGGCTTGAGTCATTCCTTTTGAAGAGAAGTTTTAGATTTGTACATGCTTGCTTTTTTGGTAATAATATTTACTTACATTTTTACCAAAAAAAAAAGTAAGGTCCATTTTTGCGTTAATTTTCAAGAAGCTTCAAGAATTTCAAGAAATGCTTCAAGATCCAATATTTTAATCAAGAAACCTTCAAGAATCTGTCTTTCATGCATTTTAGCATAATTATGATGATCAAGACTCACCAAGAATTAAAAGTCTCAATGCCAAAAATGAGAAAAACCCTAGCAAATGCAATAGGAAAAAACTCATAGGCAAAAACCATCTTGTTCCCCAATCCACCATTCTTTGCTTTAATTTGCGTGCCACATTATTGACATGTGACCATGCACACGCAAATCCCTATCTTGGATGCACACATATGGTTGATATTTCCATAAGCAACTAATTTACCAATGGTTGCATCCTTACCACCATCTTCGAAGTTGATTGCAACAATGTTTATCTTTCCACTATCATTATCAATCTTGTCACTGGTGCTTGCATCATCCTCCCCTTCTTCAAAAGAGTTTGACCTGAAACTTCGAAGTTGTTCATCAGGTATATATGGAGATAAATCACCAATATTAAAAGTAGCATGAACCCCATATTCACCTGGTAGCTCAAGTTGATAAGCATTATCACCAACTTTCTTTAAAATTTTGAATGGCCCATCACATCTAGGCATCAATTTATTTTTCCTGTGGTTAGGAAACCTTTCCTTCCTGAGATGTAGCCAAACCAAATCACCTTCCTGAAATGTGCGTGGGTTTCTGTGCTTATTGGCTCACAATTTATACTGATCATTCACCTTTTCAATTCTTGCTTTGATCTGTGCATGTAATTTCTGCATATATTCGATTGTATCCAAAGAAGTTTTATGAACCAATTCACCTTTAGGATCACAAATGAAATCAATTGGCAATTTAGGGTTCATGCCATAAACCACTTCAAAAGGTGAATGTTTGGTTGCATAAGTAGGTGATCTGTTGTAGGCAAACTCAGCATGCGCCAGTTTTAAATCCCAATCCTTCTGAGTCTTGCTTACTAATCCACGCAACAATACTCCCAAGGTCCTGTTCGTCACTTCAGTCTGCCCATCATTTTGTGGATGATAGGAAGTACTAAAAAGTAACTTGGTACCGACTAGCTTCCACAATGATTTCCAAAAGTAGCTCATAAATTTCGAATCCCTGTCACTGACAATTGTTTTAGGAATCCCATGCAATTGAATGATATCCCTAAAGTATAGCTCTGCAACATTAACAGCATCGTCAGTCTTATGACAAGGAGTAAAGTGTGCCATCTTCGAAAATCTGTCCACCACCACCATGATTGAATCCTTATTTCGAGCAGTTCTAGGTAGCCCAACAATAAAATCCATTGAGACATCTTCCCAGGGAATATCAGGAACCGGTAATGGTGTGTATAACCCTTGATGAAAAGTTGCTTTAGCCTTCTGACATATAGCACATTGAGAAATCACAACTTCTACATCTTTAATTATCTTAGGTCAATAAAAATGTTCTTGCAGCATGTTCAGTGTTTTAGCAATTCCAAAATGCCCTGAAAGACCTCCTCCATGTACCTCTCTGACCAATAATTCCCTGATTGAACAATTAGGCACGCACAACTGATTCCCTTTAAATAGGAACCCATCATGTAAAACATAGGATCCCACTACTCCACGTCCCAGTTGTTGCATTATAGGACCCAATTCTACATCAGATTCATAATATGTCTTGATATGTTCTAAACCCAACATCTTGCAATTCAGGACACTAATCAACACATATCTTCTGGAAAGTGCATCTGCCACCACATTAGACTTGCCATCCTTATATTTAGATGAAAACTTAAAAGATTAAAGGAACTCAACCCATTTGGCATGTCTAGGATTCAGTTTCTGCTGACCATTGATATGTTTCAGTGCTTCATGATCAGAATGAAGGATGAAAAGGTTAGGTCTCAAATAATGACTCCAATGATCCAGAGCCCTAACAATTGCATAAAATTCCTTATCATAAGTTGAATAATTCAACTTGGCTCCATTCAATTTTTCACTAAAATAAGCAATTGGCCTTTTACCCTGCACCAAAACTGCTCCAATTCCCACATTGCTTGCATCTGTTTCTACTTCAAAAGGTTTTGAGAAATCAGGCAATGCCAGAATAGGTGTGTGGCATAACATATTCTTGATCTTTTCGAATGCAATCTGTGCCTCTTTGGTCCATTCAAATTTCTTATCCTTTTTAATGCATTCAGGCATAGGAGCAACAATGGTATGGATGGGAAATTTTTGACAAACCTCCTATAGAAGGAAGCCAAACCATGAAAAGACCACACTTCAGTCACGTTGGTGGGTGTTGGCCAGGACTTAATTGCATCAACTTTGGATTGATCAACTGAAACCCCATCTTTTGATACTACATAACCCAGAAACGTCACACTCTGCACCATAAAATAACACTTTTCCAGTTTTCCGTACAGCTTTTGTTGTCTCAAAGTCTCAAAAACTTGTCTTAGATGTTGCAGATGATCTCCATTATTTTTGCCATAAACCAATATATCATCTAAGTATACAACAACAAACTTACTCAAATATGGCTTCAAAACTTCGTTCATAAATCTTATAAACGTGCTAGGGGCGTTGGTGAGTCCAAAAGGCATGACTAACCACTCATAGAGATCTAATTTAGTTTTGAAAGCTGTTTTCCATTCATCCCCTTCCTCATATGAATCTGATGGTACCCACATCTCAAAATCAATCTTTGAAAACACCTGGGAGCCATATAACTCGTCCAAAAGATCGTTCAGTCTAGGAATTGGGAACCTGTACTTGATTGTGATGTTGAATCAATGCACATGTGCCAAGATTTGTCTTTTTTTTGGAACAATCAGTGTTGGTACAACACATGGACTCATGCTCTCCCTTACGTATCCCCTCTGCATCAATTCTTCGATTTGCCTTTGTATTTCCTTAGTCTCCTCAGGATCGCATCTATATGCTGGTTTATTAGGAAACTGAGCACCTGGGATTAAGTCAATCTGGTGTTCAATGCCCCTATTGGGAGGTAAACGTGGTGGTAAGTCATCTAGAAATACATCTTCAAATTCCTTCAATAGTGGTTGAGGAATTTTAGGGATTGCAGATGTTTCAACTCTCACATCTTTGACCATCAACAGAAATACTTGCTGGCAATCAGTCAATTCCCTCTCCAATTCCTTATGATTAGTCAAAAACACTCCCTTTTTATTCTCCACATTCAATTGCTTCTTGTTTTGCGCCACTTTTCGAGGTTTCAAAGCAATTGTCTTGTCAGTTTCCTGTTTCCTGATGATGTAGACATTGGTTCTTCCATCATACTTCACAAATCGATCATATTGCCACGGTCTACCAAGCAATATATGACAAGCAGCCATTGGACAGACATCACACATCACAGAATCCTCAAATTTACCAATCTTGAAATTTATCAGGGCCTGCTTAGTCACTTTAACATCACTGGTGTTGCTTAGCCAATGCAACTTGTAAGGTTGAGGATGATTGTAAGTGGGGTGATTCAATTTCTGAATCAATAGGGTAGAGACCACATTAGTACAACTGCCACTGTCAATTGTCACATCACACAGCCTGCCCTGTACATTACACCTGGTCACGAAAATTTTGTCCCTCAGGTTCTCTTCAATTGGCGCAGGTTTAGACTGAAGAACTCTCCTGAGGACCAATGCTTGACCCTTTGTTTCTGACTCCACTTCTTCCATATCATTGCTGCTTTGTTCTTCTTGGGAATCAATATCTTCGTCCTCCCCTTCTTCAAGAAGAACATCTATGTAGGCAGCTTCGATTTCCTTTGCTTCCTTAGCAGTGATTACTCTAGAGTTTGGGCAATTTCTTTGTATGTGTCCTACTCCTTGACACTTAAAACACTTCCTGTTGTCTTCAGGGATTGTCAGTGGTTTAATTGGAGCGGCTGCCCTTTAATCATTGTCGAATTTAAGTTTAGCACTAGCTAGTTGGGAATACACCACTTCCTTCTTCGAATCATAGGATTTAAAGAATGCTTTTGGCTTCTTTGAATTCCCATGTTTTTCTACCTTGAGTGCCACGTTACAGATCTCATCATAGGTCCAGCAGGGTTGTAATTCTACTTTTTCCCTAATGGATCCATCCAGCCCTGCCACAAACTGAGCAACTTTGTGATCTTCCTTTTCTTCTAGATCACACAATATCAGCAATTTTTCGAAAGCATTGATATACTCCTCAACACTTTTCTGTCCTTGTTTTAGGGTGTGCATCTTTAGGAAATTGTTCTGTTCGTATTCATGTGGTACAAATTTTTTTCTCAATTCCCTTTTCAATTTGCGCCAAGAACAAATTTTCGATCTTCCTTCTTTTTTGCGTTTTCTTTGTAATCATTCATACCACAAACTAGCATAAGATGTTAGTTTTAATTCTGCCACTCTGAAGGCTTTATGATCATCATACTCCTTGTAATTAAAAATCCTTTCAGTTCTCCTCAGCCAATCAAGGAAAATTTCTGGATCTAAACTGCCGTTGAACTCAGGAACGTCCAACTTTAAGCTACGATCATCATCCTTCTGTTTGTCACGCCTCCTATGCCTGTTTCGGTGATCTTCTTCACTTGAACGGGTGTCATATTCACGCCTAGGCTTGCGTGCACTCCTGCTTGTATTTTCATCACTTGAACTTGCGACACTTTCATCAATTGCATGACCCTTTTTCTTGTTTTTCGAACTTCCTGATACAAAATTCATTACTTTTTTCCAACATGGATCGCAGTTCTCTAATTTCATTGTCCCTTCGGATTTCTCTGGCTTGTTTTAAGGACAACCCTCTTTCAAAATTTGCAGGAACTTCGTCACCACCACTTGCCATAGCAATGTTGTTTCAAGTGTTTTGATTAATTAATGAGCACTTGAGAATAAAAGACCTCTCAACGAGAGCACCAAATTTGATGTGAATTTTCGTGTGAACAAAAACTCACAAAGGGATATACTAAAATTTCGAATCTATAAAGACCCAGTCACCAAGATTCTTAATTTTAGGTTGATCAATTAGTCCTTTGATTAAAGCCTAAGCACCCTCAAAGCTACTAATTAAATAACAAGAGTATAAAGAATCTAAAAACCAACTCTTAAATTTCAGATTTTTGTTTTCAAGTAAACAAACAACTTTTTTTTTTATCCAATCTCCAACTTAATTAATTACATCCTAATGTTGAGATTATTTATAGGTATAATCAACAACAAATTCCTAACTACAATAGACCAAATAAACATGCCTAAGACTAGGAATTTCGTCCCCTACAACACACACACAACAAGATAAGTATGCCACCTCATCATGCAACTTGCACTTGATCTTATCTTGTCTAACAAACTCTAACTAACTAACAAATCAAGAAAATATCCTAAAAACTTATCTAAATAACTAATTAACAAGATAATCATCAGATTTTAAGCTAAAAATTACAAGAATACTTGCTGCCCAAGATCTTGGAAAAATCGCAAAATACACGCCCCAAGTAACGTCTATTTTTGCGTCGATTTTAAAGAACCTTCAAGAACTTGAATAAATGCTTCAAGATCCAATCTTTTAATCAAGAAAACTTCAAGAATCTGTCTTCCATGCATTTTAGCATAATTATGATGAATGATGATCAAGACTCACCAAGAATTAAAAGACTCAATGCCAAAAATGAGAAAAACCCTAGCAAATGCAATGGGAAAAGAAATCATAGGCAAAAACCATCTTGTTCCCCAATCCACCATTCTTTGCTTTAATTTGCGTGCCACATTATTGACATGTGACCATGCACACGCAAATCCCTACCTTGGATGCACCCATATGGTTGATATTTCCATAAGCAACTAATTCACCAATGGTTGCATCCTTACCACCATCTTCGAAATTGATTGCAACACTGTTTATCTTTCCACTATCATTATCAATCTTGTCACTGGTGCTTGCATCACTTGGGATCCGTGCCGGACGGACCCCTCTGCTGCCGCCGCCCTCCCCGCTGTAGCACCACCACCGGCCGACGCTGCTGCCACTGCCGGCAGCCACCTCCTCCCCTTCGGTAGATTTTTCGAACTCCTATAAAATTTTTTTTCCTTCTTTCTTTTTGATTAAAGCTTGCTAATTCATGTTCTCACTTATGTTTAATCATGTTTTTATGATTTTTTAATCATGTTTCAATAAAGTATGATTTGTTTTAAGGCATGAATTAAAATTGTTGTTTATGAAATTTTAGATTAGGGCTTATTAATTATGCAAGTAATGAATTTTTATGAGTTTTTATGATTCATACTTCAATATTATGATCATGAATTATTGTTGTGATAATTTATGATCATTTTATGAAGTTTATTCTGATTTTTAAAGGCTTTGAAAATAAAATAAATTGCTGTCCAAAATTTATATTCAGAAAATTCAATGGAATAAATATGATGAACATGTTTTGGTTTATGAAAAATTGTTCTAAAGCATAAGTTTGTTTTATAATTATGTTGGTTGATTGTAGAAAAGTTTTATCATGAAATTTTGATGTTTTTATAAGTTTTTAATGACCTTAAATTTAGTAAATAAATCTAAATTTTTTTTTAAAAACAAATTAAAGTAAGGTTTAAGTGTTCATATTATGCTAGTATGATCACATATGAATTCTATGATGTTACATATAATTTTTAGTATGTTTTAAGAAGTTTAAAAGTGATTTTAAGCATGTTTAACATGCTATCTAGAATCTATAAAGTAAATAATTAGGCTATTAAAGTATGTAATTAGCATAAATTGATCGTATATATTAAGTAATACATTGTATGATTGATTTATGTTGTTTTTGGAGCTTTTTAAGGAGTTTTAGTAATTTTATATTACTGTCCACTCTTCTAAAGTTGCATAAAAAAATTATACTAAGGTTTTATAATGCATAAATATGTCCCGAAAAATAAGTAGTCATGCAATAGAAAAGTAATGTGAAGTATGGAATTGAACAGAGACCATATAAGTAATGTTTTGGACAAGTTTTTAATATAGAAGTTAGTTTATAGTTGTTGTAGAACTTAGTCAACAAGGTTTTAATTTAGTTTCGGTTTTTCTCTATGTAGGAGACTTCAAACTTGTCCACTTCTAGAAGTTGTGGCGGAGCACCGTTACTTTACAAGGTTCGTATGTACTAAAGACAAACACATGAGTTAGAATGCATGCTTGAATAATTATTGATTACATGAAATCTTGTATGGTTGTTTTGAATCATGAATTTATGTGCATGACAAGTTTATTAGTAGCATATTCTTAAATTATGATGGCGTTCCATGTTAAATAGAAAGTTAAACTTTTACAATCTTAAATTGGAATGCTACGATCAGTGTAATTTGACCAATAGTTTATTGATTAAGGAAGGAAGTTATTTTTAAGTTGGTTAGTTACTTAATCAACAAGAAGGTAGTTGTGAATTTTTATTCACATGATTAAAAGAAGTTATGAGCAATTATTTTAGACATGTTGCCACTCACAGTTTAATGAGTGGTCAAGAAGAAAGTAAGTAATTAGCCACTCATAGTTAATGTGTGGTAAAGGAAGTTAGTTTAATTAAAGGACACACATAAGATTAATTGGGAATCACCTTAAATTGAAGATAATTAAATTGGCTTACTTGATTTGATGCATGTCTTTATGTGATGTTACATGTGAGTCATAATATTGCTAAACCCGTTAAATCACGTCAAGTGTAAGAGGACTTGCATCAAAACTCTTGGAACATATATACCTTGAGTATGAACAATGGGTGGAGTCGTATGGAACAGTGATCTATGACTTCTAATTGGAGTACAAGACGTTGTACTCTTTTCTATTTATAATGCGCTTGATATCCGTCACTTTATGTGACATAGTAATACATTCTTGGAGTTGCTTCCAAGTTGGTGCCCAATAGGACGATGATTTTTAAGGAGGAAACCCGTTCGATGCAGGATCCATAAGTTTTAATATAACAATTAAATTAATTGAGTCCATGTACAGGTAAAAGGTCGTCAAAGGTAGGTTGAGTGCATGTTTTATTTCTTTCGGTTATTGAATAGTCTTTAGTAGTTATGTACTCAGTTTTGCTGACTGTTTGTTTTTTGTGCATGGCTTTGTCTTGGACTTGGCCCTACAATGACCCATTTTTGGTGAGTAGTTGTCTAGTAAAATAAAAGTTGCAGGTACAAGTGGGCATAAGTCATTTCATGATGGGCTGGAGTGAGAGCGCTTGTTGTGTTTTTGTAACTTTACGTTATTATGTTGCTAATGAAGACAAACATTTATTTTGGATGTTGATTTATTTTTAAAGACTCTTAGTTTTGGTTTGGTTTTTAAGGGCCATTAATATGGTTCCGAAGAGTAATAAGTTTAATGTTGATTTTTAATTTGAGATTGTTTTGAAGTTTAGTTTTAAAATGTTTTGGTTTTAAGACTTCCGCTGTAGTACTTTGATAAATGTCTTAGCCTTCACGGTGGCGGTAATACTTTGGTTTTTCCATATTTAGAAGTTTTAATAAATATAATCCTTAATAATTTAAATATGTTTTCCGGAAAAATGAGAAGTAGGAAGTTAAGAAATTCCAGGGTTTTACAAAGTGGTTCCCAGAGCTTAGATTTTAAAATAAAATAAATTTTATTTTGGGGGGTACGCTAAGTTTTATTTTTGGAAAGAGGAATTTCTTAAATTGGAAACTTTTTGAAAATGGAATTTTTCTAAAAATAGTAATTTCCAAAATGGAAAGTTTTGAATAATAAAGTATGTGTGCAGGTATGCAAGGAATTCAGGTATGTATTATGTGTTATTGCTTTATTACCATGTTGTGAGCTTGGGTAGGAAGTTTGGGCATGTAGGATAGACTTTGTTTCTGTTCTTTCATGTATTAAAGTTCATGTTTAAGGTGTTGCTTATGTGAATAGTTGGGTGTAAAGAAAATTGTATGTTAGCCACAAGACCTCTTTTTGAGGAACTGTTAGTTTTTTTTTTTGTTTTTTTTTGGGAAGAATGGACCATTAGTCTTAAGTTTTGTGCAGGATGTCATATAGTATGCCTAGTAAAAATACTCAAATAGGAACGAACATTGGATCAGAAAGACTACGAAAGTCTGCCTCAATATGTCTGGAAAATACGGTTCTACTGTTGGTACATGAGTACTGTGTTGAAGCTACCACAATGGGATCAACCTGACCATGTAGCAGCCTTGATTGTTAGGTGTTTGCCCGACCTTTCACCTTATTTAGAGATTAAGGCGAAGTTTAGTGAGTTCCATTTTGTTGGAGGCCTTCCAAACTATTCTAAGTATAAGGATGCTGTTGGTCAGTGGGGTTGTGATTGGAGGTTCTTGGAGGGGTATAATGCTAGGAAAGAGCAAGAGTATCAGGAAATGAATGCAAGTGAGGAGACCCCGCCCGCACCAAGCCTAGAAGGTAGCCAAGGAAGTGAAGACCTAATGGTGGAGGAGACTCCTATGGGTTCGAAGACTGATGAGTCAAGGGATAGTTCGTGTTATAAAATTGGGAACTCAGACCCAGTAATTCCAATATATGTTGACTTTGTAACCGAATCCTAAGAAGAGGAAGAAGAATCAGATCCTGAGGAGGACATGGAAGAGGAAGAAGAAGAGACGGATGAAGAAATGGAGGTTGACACTAAGAATGACCCGGAGTTCATACCAAGGAAATATGTGATGTTAAGAGACAAGAAAGATAATGTTAATGTTTAGAGACTTTGTTTAGATCTAGTTAACTATTGATGTTTAATGTTTCTAATGTTTAGTTGAACAGTTTAAGTTATTGTTTACATTAGTTTGAATAAGTGGCAGTGAGCCATAGAACCAAGGGAATTCTTTTTATTTCTTATGTGCTTTATTCTTATTTTAATGGTTGTGTAAACAATCAAGACAAAGTGAATCATTCGCTCTAAAAGAATGAAATTTCTTTTATGAGACGAAATGAGAAAGTGCGTAATGATTTAAGTATATGTTTTCCTAACTTTCTGTTAGACTTAATTTAATACAAAGGTCTTTTCTTCTACAGGAGAAATAGAATGGCTGAACGTAACAACAATCAGCTGAATGAAGTAGTGAGGCAATTAGCTACTGTAGCTGAACAATTAGCTGCCAGAGGAAATGGAAATGGTAGTGACCCTGCTGGGGAACTCTTCAAGAAAATTTCTCAAAGAAAGCCACACACTTATCAAGGAGAACACAATCTAACTGTTCTAGAGGGATGGTTGAGAGAGTTTAATAAGTTGTTTGGGGCAGTTGAGTGTCTAGAGGGACTTAAAGTGAACCATACTGTGTACTATCTGAGAGGAGAAGCTGATTTATGGTGGTCACAAAATGAGGCTGTAATAAGGGCTTTACCAGGATTTAATTGGGGTATGTTTCAGGAGAAGATTCGTAATAAGTTCTACCCTGTGTTTCTTCAGAAGTAGAAGGCTGAGGAGTTTCTAGAACTTAAGATGGGGAGTATGTCTGTTACAGAGTACTACTCTAAGTTTATAGAATTGTCTAGGTTTGCTCCTGAGGCTGTAGCAACTGAGAGGTTGAAGGCTAGTCGCTTTTAAAGAGGGCGACCCTTAGACTTATAGTCACAACTAGCTAAACAGATCTTTGAATCCTTGGACGACTTATATGGTAGAGCTGAACACTTGTATGCAATAGACCAAAAGAAGAAGGAGGTACAGAAGGAAGGTGAGACGAGGGAGAAAAGGAAGGATGGTGGGGGAAACTTCAACCAACAAGGGAATCATGGTGGATATAAGAGACCTCGTTTCAACAACAACTTCCAGGGTAACAAGGGAAACTTTAGGAAGCCTAATTCTGGAAATGGGAATAGGACTCAGGTGGCTAGTTAAGGAGGGCGTGTGTACTTTTGCAAGAAGTGTCCTAATAATCACCCTGGAAAGGACTATGCAGGGAACTCAGTGACTTGTTGGGTGTGTAACAAACTTGGACACTGTGAGTACGAGTGCTTCTCTAAGAACAAAGGAAAGGAGGGAAAGAATTCGCAAACTAGGGGGAATTCAGATAGGGGACAACAAAAGGGTTTTCAAGGAAATATCGGAGGAAAGGTGACACCTCAAGCCGGAAGTAGGAATGGGAGTGGGAATGGAGGAGGACAGACTAAGACCTCTGAAAGCTAAACGTGATAGCTCGAAGTAAAGCGGATGCTATTAAGGATGTGATAACTGACACTTTTTTATTCACTGTCTTCCTGTTACAGTTTTGTTTGATTCTGGTGCAACGTACTCTTTTGTTTCCACTAAACTCCTAGAAAAGTTAAAACATGTGTTCGGAAAAGTAGATGTAGTAGATATTTCAATAGTGTTACCTTTAGGACAAGAAGTGCGATGTTCAAGGAGATTTCAGGATGTTCCTATTGAAATTGAGGGAGTGGAGTTTAAGGTTAACCTAATCAAATTTGATAGGTGACTTAGAAGTGTTCCTAGGGATGGATTGGTTGAGTAAACATAAGGCTGAGATTCTATGTGAACCACAGAAGATCTCGTTGATGAATAAGGGTAAGAAGGTGAGCTATTGGATGGTAGGAAGACCGAAACACAACAAAATAGTGTCGGTAATGAGGTTTGATAGGTTTGTGAAGAAAGGTTCTCCAATCTACCTTTGTAGTGTGAGAGATGTGGATCATGTTCAGACTGCTAAACCTGAGGATATTGAAATAGTAAGGGACTTTCTTGATGTATTTTCGGAGGAGATTCCGAGAATGCCACCTATGTAAGAAATTGACTTTACCATAGAGTAGTCCAAGGAACAACACCTATTTCCAAAGCACCCTATAGGATGGCGCCTGTAGAAATGAGTGAGTTGAACAATTGCAGGATTTGTTGGAAAAGGGTTAGATAAGGCCTAGTGCTTCACCTTGGGGAGCACCAGTACTGTTTGTGAAGAAGAAAGATGGGAGTCTAAGGTTATGTATTAACTATAGAGAGCTGAATAAAGTTACAATCAAGAATAAGTATCCATTGTCGAGAATTGATGACTTGTTTGATCAATTGAAATGAGCTATTGTGTTTTCGAAAATTGATTTGAGGTCAGGATACCATCAATTAAGGATTGCTAATGAGGACATACCGAAAACTGCTTTTCGACTAGGTATGGACACTGTGAGTTCACTGATATGCCTTTGGGGTTAACCAATGCGCCAGCTATTTTTATGGATCTAATGAATAGAATTTTCCAACGATTTTTGGATAACTTTGTGGTCCTTTTCATTGATGACATCTTGGTGTATTCTAAGAGTAAGGAAGAATATGTGGAACACTTGAGGAAAATCTTGATGACATTAAGGGAGAATGAGTTGTATGCTAAGTTCTCAAAATATGAGTTCCGGTTGGAGAAAGTAGCATTTTTGGGACATATTGTGTCTAAAGAAGCCAAAATTGAAGCAGTTAAGGAATGACCTACACCTAAGAATGTAATAGATGTACGAAGTTTCTTAGAGTTAGCAGGTTACTTTAGGAGGTTTGTGAAAGACTTTTCGAGGATTACTAAACCCATGACTTCATTAATGAAGAAAGACTGCAAATTTAAGTGGAGTAGTAAGTGTGAAGAGGCATTTCAGACCTTGAAAGAGCGTTTGACTACAGCTCCAGTGCCGACCTTGCCCGATGGAAGTGACTCTTATGATGTATACAGCTAGTGATGCTTCTTAAAATGTTTTGGGATGTGTGTTGATGCAAAATCGAAAGGTGATAGCTTATGCTTCAAGGAACTTGAAACCATATGAGGTTAACTACCCTACTCACGACCTAGAGTTAGCAGCAATAGTGTTTGCTTTGAAAATATGGAGACATTATTTGTATGGGGTGAAATGTAGGATATACACAGACCACAAGAGTTTAAAGTACTTTTTCACTCAAAAGGATTTAAATATGAGACAAAGGAGATGGCTTGAATTGATCAAGGATTATGACCTAGATATCCAGTACCATGAAGGGAAAGCTAATGTGGTAGCCGATGCTCTAAGTCGTAAAACAAAACATGGAGTGAACACCTTGGTGGTTGCTAATGAGCTATGTAAGGACATAGAGAGATTGAGTTTGGAAATAGTGAAGGAGGAAGAGTTGGAAGGAATTATTTGTAATCTTAGTATCCAACCAACATTACTCGAGGAAGTTAAGAAGAACCAGGAAGGAGATGTAAAACTGGACAGAATTAAGGAAAAGTTGAAAGCAGGAAAGCCTATGGATTTCAAGATTCACGAGGATGGAAGTTTAAAGTATAAAGGGAGGTGGTGTGTACCACAGAAATGCGAGGATTTAACAAAGAATCATGGAAGAGGGTCATAATACCCCGTATTCAGTACATCCAGGTGGCGATAAACTGTATAAGGATTTAAAGAAGATGTATTGGTGGCCTAGGATGAAGAGAGAAGTGGCTGAATTTGTGAGTAAATGTCTTACTTGTCAAAAGGTTAAATTTGAGCATAAGAGACCTCAAGGAGAATTCCAACCACTTGAAATACCGGGATGGAAATGGGATTGCATTTCAATGGACTTTGTGACTTGCTTGCCGAAGTCGAAGAATCAGAATGATACCATATGGGTAGTGGTGGATAGACTTACTAAGTCAATAGTGTTTATACCCATGAAAGAGACTTGGAAAATGGAACAACTTGCAAAGGCTTACATAAAACATGTTGTGAGGCTACATGGAGTTCCAAAGGATATTGTGTCAGATAGGGATTCTAGGTTTCTTTCGAAATTCTGGAAAAGTGTTCAGGAGAACTTTGGTACAACGTTGAAGATGAGTACAGCTTTCCATCCATGGAAAGATAGAGAGAACCATACAAACCTTAGAGGACATGCTAAGGGCTTGTGTAATGGACTTTCAAGGGAATTGGGAGGATCACTTGGACCTCATTGAATTTTCATACAACAATAGTTACCATGCAAGTATTGGCATGTCACCTTTGAGGCTTTGTATGGAAGGAAGTGTAGGAGCCCCTTGTGTTGGAACGACATAATTGAGACAGTGATTCTAGGGTCTCAATTAATAAAAGAAACCACTGAGAAAATTAGAGTAATACAAGCAAAGATTCAAGCAGCACAAGATAGAAAAAAGTCCTACACGGATAAAAAAACGCCAAGAAGTTGTGTTTGAAGTTGGAGACAAGGTGTTACTTAAGGTATCACCAATGAAAGGGGTGATGAGGTTTGGAAAGAAAGGAAAATTGAGCCCAAAATACATAGGAACCTATGAGATCTTGCAAAGGGTTGGAAAGGTAGCTTATAAGCTAGCACTACCAACGGAGTTGAGCAAAGTTCACAATGTTTTTCATGTGTCTCAAATAAGGAAGTATGTGCCAGACGAGTCACATGTGCTACAACCTAAAACAATAGAGTTAGACCAAAGTTTGACCTATGAAGAGAGGCCAATTAAAATCTTAGACAGTAAGGTCACAGATACTCGCAGAAAGAGTGTCAAAATAGTGAAGGTGTTGTGGTCTAACCAAGAAACCGAAGAAGCTACTTTGGAAGCTAAAGATTTGATGAGAGAAAAATACCCAGGACTCTTTTAGGTTAGTAGTAGTGTTACAGGGACGTAACTCGATTCTGAAGGGGGGTAGAAAGCGACCTGTTTTTCGCGCGTTTTTACCCTCAATTTTGCAAGTTTTATGAGTTTCCATGACTTTTAAGTAAGATGTTTATGTTTGTCTACAAAAAAAATTGTCAAGTAAGTGTCTAAAGTCTACAACAACATAGTATTTCAGTAAGAAAGTTTTAAGTAAATATAGTCTCTATTCAAATTCCATACACTAATCTACACAAAGTTTCGGGACGAAACATCTTTTAAGGGGGGTAGACTGTAATACCCCACATTTTCACGTATTTTAAAAAAATATTCTTGTACTTTATTCGTATAATTTTGATATTGTTATTGAAAAAAATAAATATATTCAATGGGCATATTAAATAAAAGAAATTAATAATAATAAAATAAACAATACGTTTTGGTGGAAAGTAGTTATTTGTGTTCTTAAATAATATTTTTATGTTTAAAAATATTTTAAAAGGCTTCTAAAAATAGAATTTTCAAAAGTTTCCTAATTTATTTTGAGGCAAGGGCCTAAAGGTAATTTCCACTTGTTAGGATTAGTATGGGCTTTTCCAAATCCTACTTTGAGGCCTATAAATACCTTTAAAACCCAAAATTTCAGATTTTCTTGCTCATACTAGTCATTAGGATTTCAAAAAATTTAGATAGAAGAGAGAGGAAAGAAGGGTTTGTGATTTCCAAAAAAAAAACTGTAGTTCGGGGAAAAAAAATTATTTTTGGGTGTCTTAGGATCCGTGCCAGCCGGACCCCTCCGCTGCCGCCGCCCTCGCCGCCGCAAAACCACCGCCGGCAACCACCTCCTCCCCTTCGGTATATTTTTCGAACTCCTATAAAAAAATATTCCTTCTTTCTTTTTGATTTAATCTTGCAAATTCATGTTCATACTAATGTTTAATCATGTTTTTATGAGTTTGAATCATGTTTTAATAAAGTATGATTTGTTTTAAGGCATGAATTAAAATTGTTGTTCATGAAATTTTAGATTAGGGTTTATAAATTATGCAAGTAATGAGTTTTTATGATTCATACTTCAATATTCTGATAATGAATTATTGTTGTGTGAATTTATGATGATTTTATGAAGTTTAGATTGATTTTTAAAGGTTTGAAATAACATAAATTGCTGTCCAAAATTTATAATTATGAAATTCAATGGAATAATATTATGAACATGTTTTGGTTTATGAAAAATTATTCTAAAGCATAGATTTGTTTCATAATTATTTTGGTTGATTGTAGAAGAGTTTTATCATGAAATTTTGATGTTTTTATAAGTTTTTCATGACCTTAAATTTAGTAAATAAATCTAATTTAGTAAGTAAATAAGTTTTAAGTGTTCATATTATGCTAGTATGATCACATATGAATTCTATGATGTTACATATAATTTTAGTATGTTTTATGAAGTTTAAAAGTGATTTTAAGCATGTTTAACATGCTATCTAGAATCTATAAAGTAAATAATTAGGCTATTAAAGTATGTAATTAGCATAAAGTGATCATATAAATTAAGTAATACATTGTATGATTGATTTATGTTGTTTTTGGAGCTTTTTAAGGAGTTTTAGTAATTTTATATTGCTGTCCACTTTTCTAAAGTGGCATAAAAAAATTATACTAAGGTTTTATAAAGCATAAATATGTCTCAAAAAATAAGTAGTCATACAATAGAAAAGTAAAGTGAAGTATGGAATTGAATAGAGACCATATAATGAATGTTTTGGACAAGTTTTCAATATAGAAGTTATTTTGTAGTTGTTGTACAACTTAGTCAACAATGTTTTAATTTAGTTTCAGTTTTTCCCTATGTAGGACACTTCGAACTAGTTCACTTCTAGAAGTTGTGGCGGAGCACCGTTACTTTACAAGGTACGTAAGTACTAAAGACAAACACATAAGTTAGAATGCATGCTTAAACAATTCTTGATTACATGAAGTCTTGTATGCTTGTTTTGAATCATGAATTTATGTGCATGACAAGTTTATTAGTAGCATATTCTTAAAGTATGATGGCATTCCATGTTAAATAGAAAGTTAAACTTTTACAATCTTAAATTGGAATGCTACGATCAGTTTAATTTGGCCAATAGTTTATTGATTAAGGAAGGAAGTTATTTTTAAGTTGGTTAGTTACTTAATCAACAAGAAGGTAGTTGTGAATTTTTATTCACATGATTAAAAGAAGTTATGAGCAATTATTTTAGACATGTTGCCACTCATAGTTTAATGTGTGGTCAAGAAGAAAGTAAGTAATTAGCCACTCATAGTTAATGTGTGGTAAATGAAGTTAGTTTAATTAAAGGACACACATAAGATTAATTGGGAATCACCTTAAATTGAAGATAATTAAATTGGCTTACTTGATTTGATGGATGTCTTTATGTGATGTTACATGTGAGTCATAATATTGCTAAACCCGTTAAATCACGTAAAGTGTAAGAGGACTTGCATCAAAACTCTTGGAACGTATATACCTTGAGTATGAACAATGGGGGGAGTCGTATGGAACAATGATCTATGACTTCTAATTGGAGTACAAGACGTTTTACTCTTTTCTATTTTTAATACGCTGGATATTCGTCACTTTATGTGACATAGTAATACCTTCTTGGAGTTGCTCCCAAGTTGGTGCCCAATAGGGCGATGATTTTTAAGGAGGAAACCCGTTCAATGAAGGATCCATAAGTTTAAATATAACAATTAAATTAATCGAGTCCATGTACAGGTAAAAAGGTCGTCAAAGGTAAGTTGAGTGCATGTTTTATTTCTTTCAGTTGTTGCATAGTCTTTAGTAGTTATGTACTCAACTTTGTTGACTATTTGTTTTTTGTGCATGGCTTTGTCTTGGACTTGGCCCTACAATGACCCACTTGTGGTGAGTAGTTGTCTAGTAAAAGAAAAGCTCCAGGTACAAGTGGGCAAAAGTCATTTCATGATGGGCTGGAGTGAGAACGTTGCTGTGTTTTAGTAGCTTTACTTTATTATGTTGCTTATGAAAACTAACATTTATTTTGGATGTTGATTTAATTCTAAAGACTGTTAGTTTTGGTTTGGTTTTTAAGGGCCATTAATATGGTTCTGAAGAGTAATAAGTTTAAAGTTGATTTTTAATTTGAGATTGTTTTGAAGTTTAGTTTTAACATGTTTTGGTTTTAAGACTTCCACTGTAGTAGTTTGATAAATGCCTTAGTCGTTATCACGGTGGCGGTAATACTTTGGTTTTTCCATAATTAGAAGTTTTAATAAATATAATCCTTAATAATTTTTATATGTTTTCCGGAAAAATGAGAAGTAGGAAGTTAGGAAATTCCAGCGTGATACAAATCTCATTTGTGTCCTTTAATTAAGCTGAACTTCCTTTACCACACATTAACTATGAGTGGCTAAATATTTACTTCCTCCTTGACCACACATTAAACTGTGAGTGGCTAAATATTTACTTCCTCCTTGACCACACATTAAAGAAGGTAGTTTTGGTTTAAACTTCATGAAACATACTAAAAATCATATGTAAAATCATAGAATTAATATGTGATCATACTAGTAAAATATGAACACTTAAAAACTTATTTAAAGTTGTATTTTTATAAAATTTCAAGATTTATTAATTAACTTCAAAGTCATGAAAAACTCATAAAAACATCATAAATTCATGCCAAAACTCTTTTACAATCAACTAACATCATTATGAAACCAATCTATGCTTTAGAATAATTTTTCATAAGCCAAAACATGTTCATAATATTTATTCCATTGAATTTCATGATTACAAAATTTGGACAGCAATTTATTTTATATTTAAAGCCTTTAAAAATCAATCTAAACTTCATAAAATCATCATAAATTCAAACAACAACAATTCATGATCATAATATTGAAGTTTAAACAACAATACGGAAAGTCATTATTCCAGTCTTTACGTTGAAAAGCGTACCCGCCGTGCGTAAAAAGTCTCTTCCCAATATGAGAGGGATTGAAGTATCTTCATCCATATCAATTATCAAGAAGTTGCATGGGATGAAAATGTCATGAATTTTCACATGTATGTTAACTAAGATGGCAATAGTTTGTTTTATAGTGTTATCGACCAACTTGATTTCATGCTGGAAGGTTTCATTTCATCTAAGCCTATTTTCTTGGCTAGGGAGAGGGGCATTATGCTCACTCCCGAACCAAGGTCACAAAGGCCTTTTACTGCGCCCAAACTGGTGATTACAGTGGGGACGATCACTACAAGATAACAGCTATTTTGCGACGGACAAATTCCGTCGCAAACTTAGCACATTCCGTCGCAAAACGTCCGTCGCTAAATTTTTTGTCGCAAATTTCCAAATTTGCGACAGAACTGTTGAAGTTTGCGACGGAAAATTTACGGCGGAATTTTCCGTCGCAAATTTGCAACGGAAACACTAGTAGAAAATATAGCTTATTAGTATCGTTTTTTATGACCTATTTGTGTCGCTTTAAAAAAACGATACAAATATGCAGTCTATTAGTATCGTTATTTTTACAAAACCGATACCAATAGTGAATTTTTAAATATAAAAAAATAGCTAATAGTATCGTTTGTTTTCAAAAAATGATACTAATAGCGATTTTTGAAAAGAAAAAAAAAATAAAATCACAATTGTAATACTAATAACCAAAAATTAAAATTATTATAACAAATACTATATTAAATTTATGAATAACAATAATAAATTATTACAAAGACATTTTTTTTGGTGCAAATGTAAGAGTTTTATTAAAACCAAGAGAAAAAGTACAAACTACAAGCCTGGAAGATTGGGAGGTTGACTCAACCTTACCAAAATCAACTCAAAACAAACTAACACAAAGCAGCAAACAAGGAAAACATCCAAAAAACAATCAAAATAAACAACTAAACGCACTTCAACCACCCTGCCACGCCACCAACCCAACCACTAGACCACTACTAGCACAGCAGCAGCAAACCATTGCATATAGCACACACAACACACAACACAACTCCTCCAAAACAAAAACCAGCACCCACACCAGCACTGCATAACCTGCACCCATTGCAGACCAAACTGTTTTCTTCTGTCCAGCTTCATAAATGTTGCACTGAGAATATATCTGAGCACAGCAGGAAAAGCACAATAAAAGCATTGTAATTACAGAGAGCTAACAAAAGAGATGCTGTCTTAGAGGTCATAGAGCAGAAGTAAGGAACCTGAGATTCTACGCTGCCACAGACAGCATATATACCCCAGTCATGCTATCATCAACATGAGATGGATCTGCTCCAATGAGCATTGTTTTGTCATGCTGAGTGAAATAACACCTGCAGGGGCAGAGCAGAAGAAAAATTGAGCCAATTCATTGTAACTAGATTACAGCTAGATGCTTGTAAAAAAATTCAAATAACATTCCATCACTTGTTCTCCAAGCATTTCTTTAATTCTTGGAGTCATGGTTTATAATTTTATATAATGCAGTTGATGTTAACTTCCTGAAGTTCAGTTAGAAAGCTCTATATAGGTTAGCCGGGACAATTACTTGTAAGTAGTAGAGCATTAGTTACATTTGCCTCAAAACTAGACGTTTTGGGGTGAACTAGCATTGCCAAGGCAATGAAAATTGTTTTTCTTCACAAATTTAGATACAAATTCATTCAATCCGTCCACAACTTAATGGCCATCTACCAACATAATGTAAAAGACATGTTTAGAATGAGGAAAAAGAAAGTAGAATAGTCTGACATTTATAATTCAAGTAGAAAGAGCTGGAGATTAATAGAGTCACCTAGATACAGTGATATCCGTGCTTTGTCTGGTGATATCAATGAGACCATCGTCATAATCGCGCTGGGAGTAACGATCAATCCAGATATGCTTAGAATTAGGCTTGATTTGAATCCCATCAACATCATGGCCCCTTCCGCCTTCAAATTCTAAATTGCAAATGATTACATGCTCACATTCGTTGAGTCTTAACCCCTTTCCTGTGAACTTAATCCTTTGCCCACGTCCATCAATTGTCTTATAAGAAGACACATTCAAGTAGGACTTGAGCTCAATGGTGCCTGAAACTTGAAAGACAATCCAGAGTGGTTCTTTTTTTCGACAAGCTACTCTAAGCGATCCAGGCCCGTCGAAAAAACACAATAAAATCAATTAAAAGGGTTGAAAAATGATGAAATGCGATAAAAAATCACAATTCATAAAAGAGAAAAAAAAGTTATCTTATTTAGGGTTAAGCCTCAGAACAATCAACACAAAAAAATCGACGAAAACAAAATTAATTAAAAGGGGTTGTAAAATGAAACAATACGAAAAAAACCCAGTTCATAGAAATTGAAACAATGATGAATAACAATAATAATAACAGTAAGAACATGAAAAGAAGGAATTTTAAGGACCCATTGAAGGGTCAATTAATGAAAGAAGAAGAAGGGCAAAGAAGAAGGAGAATGGCCAAAACAGAAATTGATGCTGCCTAATCTGCCTTAGAGAGTAGTATCACTGCTATACTGATTTGCTTGTTGTTATGAGATTGATTATAAAATTTTCACAAAATTTGCTGCTTCACTGATTACCATCCAACATACATAATAACTACGGAGTACATAAACTCTCCTATCAATCATTCTTCCCACACAAACCAGCCAAAAACATCCAAAAAAATGGCAACTTTGTCCTTGTTGTTATGAGAGTAGGCTTAAATATTTTTGAGAGGATGTTAAACTTGTTTTGGCTTTAGCTTAAATATTTTTGAGAGGATGTTAAAATTGTTTTGGCCATAGCTATAACAATCTAGAGAGCCACGTTAAAACAAAAGCCTTGATAATGCCAACCATTATGATTTCATGTAACCAGAAAATAGTTGATCGTCTTTTACACAAGGAAATAAAAAAATTAATAAAGTGCTATAGACATCCTATAATAGTAATGCATAGTGTCAGACAAATGACTTTCCCTTAAGAGCCATAAAATCACTATAAAACGCCTACTACACATTAGATTCATGAACTCAAGCCTATGCACTAATGCAGTATTTATTTTCCTTTTTTTTTAATTTGCTGAGACACTAAACTTCATCTCAAGTTGGCTACTTTGAGCAGTATCTAAAGCTTAAGACCAAGAGTGTTAGCATTGCCATTGTCACAATACAGAACCCTTCCATAATTTCAGCTAAATTACATGTAATTTTTGATAGAAAGGGTAGACCGTACCATACACGAACTTCATATAAATGTTGTTCTTGAGGTATGGCTCTAAGAGGTTATAATTATGACTTCCCTAGACCTTGGTCAAAACAAAACTACAATACTTGATGCAAAGAAAGCAGAATGTTCAAACAAAGAATAGTATACCAGTAAACAGATACTAAAGCAATGATCAATTAAACGACAATGACATTTAAGCAACTGACATTGATCATCAAATAACAACATAAACTTTATAAACCCAAAAAATTAAGGAAAAGTTGCATTCTCACAAACCTGCTTTACAGAAATGGGGAACGTCAGCTTGCCAGAAATCTCCGGTGTTTTGACAATCTCCTTCATATTCTCTCTCTAACTCCTACAAACACCAGCGCAAGAAACAACGTTCTTCCTAAGCGGCCAACTGCTCTCAGATGTCTCGATTCTCATAAGCACATCCCTCAACAGCTCAGGTGGCATGTTAGCCCAACAACTCTGCTTCAAACCGTCAACTGCGGCCAAGTTATCTTGAACAACCCTGTGAGACCTTGACCTAAAGCCATTCCCCAATTTCACATCAAACCCTCTCCTAGACCTACTCCCAAATTCCTCCTTCATATCCTGTAGTATGCTTCTAAAAGACATTGCTACTACCGTACTACGTTTGCTATATAACTTCCCTTTGGTATAAAAATCACTTTCCCATACTTCACTCAATCTTAAGCTTCAAATTTAAACTGATATAACAGCAAAATCACCATCCATAAATATCACACCCCCAAAACACTAATTACCCAAGAATTGATCCATCCACATAAGAAAAAAAGCTCATAGGTTGATCTGAAAATATAGCTAACTAATACTAATTAAACAACCCAATTAAATCCAAACTTTTTTCAATCCACAACAGAAACCCCATATGTTTTTTCTTTTCAATTTCAATTCGTCCACAACTTCAGCAACAAAAGAAGAATACCCAGATCTAGTAAATTAAGCACCTCACATTTCTCAAACCAGAAAAAACAACACATAAAACTTCAAACATAAACTACAAATTTAGGAAATTAAGGTTGGTTACCAACTATAAGTACAACAACAAACATCATAAGAAAAGGAAATACATCATCCCATCATTTTAAGGAAGGTGAAAAATGGGGTTATTTGCAAATTGGGTATTACAAAAGTTAGTTAGATAAGGAGAAAGAAAAGGGTGTTTGAACCCAAGATTTTAGGGTTTGGAGAAGCTAATACATCTGACTATATGAGTGTTGCCCTTTGCTGTTTCTTAGCGGTTATGACTAAGGACAAAGCAGATTGATGATTTGGGGGTTTCGAATGGGGTTTCATGGCGGTGTTTTGGGGTTAACAGCAATGATTTGGTGGTGGCGAATCGACAAAGAAGAAGGAGAATGGTGAAGAACAGGAAGGAGAATGGCGAAGAAGTTAGAGGGTTTTTGGGTTAGGTTAGTTTGTGGGAGAAGGGAGAATGGCGAACAACAAGAAGAAGTGTTGGTTTAATATTTTGGCGAAAAAATAGAATAAGGGTTTGTCGATTTTTTTTGCGAGGGAATAATTCCGTCGCAAATTTGCGAGGGATTATTCCGTCGCAAAAATAAAATTCCGTCGCAAAAAGTATTTGGTCATCTGATTAGGTTTGTCACTTTTTTGCGACAGCTATTTCCGTCGCAAGTTTGCGACGGAATTGAATCCGTTGCAAACTCTATATTTGCGACGGAATTTACTTCCGTCGCAAAAAAGCCGTTGCTATTTTCCCGTTTTCTTGTAGTGGATGAAACTACCAAACTGCTCAACTTTATGCTCCAAAGCTCGGTTAGGAAATGGTAATAGGGGTGTATAGACTTTAACCGGAGCCTTTGGAGTGACTACCTTATCAACAACCTTGCCTTTACTGCCATTAATCGAAATTTCTTCCACCATAAAAGAAATACGGACCGCACTTACCACGGAAACAGATTTTATGTGTTCCCTAGGATTAACCACAGTTTTCCCCGAAAATTCAGTTCCAGAGGTAGGTGTGGAGCTAGCAACATGTTGAGGAATTTGAGAGAGTTGAGACTCAATCATTTTATTGTGAGCTTGAAGTTGCTGGATAGAGGTAGCAAGATCGCCTATCCTCCTCTCATTATCGTCGTTAGATTTAGTTTGTTGGTTCATAAATGATTCCAACACATGTTCTAACCCCGTTTTTTGCGGGGGAGGAGGATAAGGAGGGCGAGGTTGAGGCGGTCCCCCTTGTTATAGCCGGGAGGATAATAAATACCGGGTTGTTGCGGAGGAGGTGGTCGTTAAAAGTTTGATTGAGGACCAGCTCCCTTATTATAGTTTGAATTAAGTTGGGGGTTCTAACCTTGATTATTATTATAGCCTTGAGAATAGGCTATCGTTTCCATAGTGGAAACACACTAAGAAGACGTGTGGTCATGACCTCCACACGTTTCACAAGACATTACTTGTGAAGGGGCACTAGAAGAAGCGAAGTGCGCTTTTTCTACTTGTTTGGCTATGAGGTCAATTTTGGAGTTAAGCGCCTGAAATTCATCAGCTTTAGCGACACTTTTCCTCACTAAGAGTCTTCTATCGTAGTGCCAAGCAGAATTCTTGGCAACTTCCTAAATAGCTACTTGAACTTTGTTCAACGGTAGCTTTTTCAACTGGCCTCCACACCCGGCATCAAGGTTTTCCCTTGAGCTAGGCCGAAGACCATCGTAGAAACTCATGAATACCAATAATTCACTAAATCCGTGGTGAGGACATGAGCGTAAGATGTCTTTGCGACGTTCCCATGCCTCACCCAAAAATTCATCGTTGTCTTGGGCGAAATTAGAGACTTTCCGCCTAAGTTCCGAGGTTTTCTCAGGAGAACAATATTTGTCCAAGAAAGCCTTGGTAACATCATCCCATGTTTTGAGGGATCCCTCGGGTAATGATCGGACCTAAAACATAGCTTTATCCCTTAGTGAAAACTGAAACATATGCATCTGGATGAATTCCGACATTACATTGTTATGTTTCACTGTGGGACATAACTTGAGGAAGTTACCTAAATGCACAAAAGGGCATTCGATGGGACGTCCCCCGAATTGAGCATCCTTGATCATACAGATCAAGTGAGGACTGAATTCATGGTTGGTTGCGGTTGTAGCGGGTAATGAAATCCCACTACCCAATTCGAAAGCCTCAGGGTGGCCAAAATCCCTGAGAGATTTATGTGGTATAGTTTCCTCAGACATATCTGCATGCTCAGATATAGAATCAGATTCAAATAAGTTTCCTCCTTCTACAAGTTCACTAGATTCGTGAACAAGTCTCCGTAAACCACGTAAATTTTTTTCAATTTTTGGAATAAATGGCGTGGTAGGAGCTCCTTGTGATTGGCGTAGCATACAATGCAAGAATAAAGCTAGCAATTTAAAGTATACAAATAACAAGGAAAAAAAAGGAAGCAAGGTGAAATTATGACAAAAATCTCACAAATAGAAAACTACTTAATGAAAAACCGTTTTATCCCCGGCAACGGCGCCAAAATTTAATAGCCTGTCGAAGTGGGTACCAAAGATAAACCATAAAAGGCTCACTAGGCTACTAGAAAGGGCAATTAAGGATCGAATCCCACAAGATAAAGGCCTTTACACTAACGTAGTCTAAGGAGTAAGTTTAAGTCGGTTTTATTTTACAAGAAGAATTGTCACTAATGTCGATTTTTAACTTGATTTTAAGAATTAAAGACGACTAAGGTAAGGGATACACTTCTCACTTCTTACATGAATGTGCGGATTCCTAGGTTAAATCGAACGTAGAGGGGAATGTCATGGGGAAGTCGTTCTAAGAGTCATGTCTACTCTCTCGAGCTAGCATGATGAGCGGAACTATGAACATGACCTATTATCATGGCGTGAGAATAAAACGGCTCCTAAACACTATTTCACGAAGACTAGTAACGTCCCTTAACTTGAACACCTATGCTCATGGTTTTCAAACTAATCAAACATGGGGAGTCTTCACTCAACTTCATCTCTTGATCCTTTGTTGAGGAACCTAAGACGATATCTATGGAAGCAAGTCATAGATTACGTGATTTGAAGCCCAATGTAACGACTCTAGTTACCCCCATGCCTGGTTTTTACTAAGAACCTACTTATGCCATGAAGGTGGAGAGGGTTTCAACCACACCTTAGCACTAAAAACTACTCACTACACATTATATTATTCAAATACATATATTTATTCATGATTACAAATTATAGCAAAGAAATAATTTATGACAATTGATTATAAACTAAACTAAAAAAAAGTTATAAAAATGGAAGAGCGTTGTTTGATTATCAATGTTATTACAAAGAAATAAGTTATGCAAGTGATTTAATCAAACTACAAAAGCAATAGAGAAAATAAAGAGACGGAAAAGGTTTAATCTTGAGAGCATTTAAGACATAAAGCAATAGTACAAGGACAAGATTAACTTGAGAAGAAAACATATGAACTTGAATTAATATAAGCAAAAGAACAAGTACAAGCTAATCTTGATAAAGAAAGCTTAAGAACATGAAATAATGAAAGCAATAGGACAAGAACAAGTTTAACTTGATAAAAGCTTTATAAAACAAAACTTCAAAGTAAGAAAAAAGGTACAAGAATTATAATTAAATTGGAAATGAAGATGAGCTAAGAATTGTACCATGAAGCTTGAATATTTGTAATTAAGGATTCTTGAAGCTTTATTCCAATAATACCCCAATACAATGATGATTGACCAAGAACAAGTAACTATTTATGCTAAAATCTACTCTAGCTAGCAAACCTTAGTTGGTTCAGGCTACAGCAAAATAATTACTTATTTTGTTTGCTTGGGTGCAGAAATAAAGTAATGCAAGGACTGGAGTGGGGAAGACACCAGATGTGGTGACGCAGAAAACCCCCCTAAATCAGGGTAAAAAACCGCTGGTGGCTTTGAGTCCACCAGTCCACTAGTTAAGAAGATTGTTTACAATTACAATGTATGATGCTAGCTAGGTAGCTAGGTAGTTCTAGTCTATTACTGCTAAGTATCTAGCTTAGAAAATGTAAATAGAATATATGTTGTACGTACAAACGAATAATAATAATAAATTACTGATTTCCTTATGATTGTCTTGTCTGTTGTATCTTTTTTCCTTCCTCCTATTAATAGAGTCACCGCTCCTCATAGCTGTTTTTCTCCCTTTGAATTGGTTGCTTCTTCTCGAATGTATCTAGCTTAGATTATGGGCTAGATTCAAGGTGATTTGAAATGCGGTTCCTATTTTCTTGGCACGATCTTCTCAATATCTCTGACTCCAACTTCCACGTTCTCCTTCATATAGAAGCCTCCTGACTTATTTTTCTTCTGGCTCCTTGATTTACGGACCCACTATCTTGACCAATTCTAAGATGTAGCTGCAAGCTGAGTACCTGCATAGCTGACAACCAAGCTAGATTACAGGTAGAAATTTTTGCCATAACAATTTTCCCCTAACTTGTAAGCTGGGAGTGGTCAGCTACCAGGTTGCAAGTTATCGTTGGAGATCGACACATTTTCCAAAGAACAAACGGTTATAATCAGAAGCAATAATTAATTTCTTAAAAATAAATGAAAGGAAGATATGAAAAGTTTTGCCAATTAACAATAAAAAAATAACCGTTATTTCCTTCTCTTTCCCCTATAAATACGCCTCGTATTCCACTCTCCTTCTTCACCTTTGCCTTAGGAAGAGAGTTTGAAAATTTGATTTTATTTCTTTGTGACTTTGCGAATTCAAGACAATTTAGCTTATCAGGTACTGAGATCTTCTCCCTCTTTCTTTGTTATGCTTCCTTCTTAAAGCGTTTAGTTATAGTTTAGAAAACATGGGTAGAGCTAAGGATGGCATAGTGAGTGTAATAATAGAGGAGTGCCTGCAACAGGTTGCGATGATGGGTCTTTTCCTTGAGTCGGCTAGTGATTCCTACCTCCAGCCAACGACTTGAAACTTGTCCCCCTGACCATGTTTGTTTTTTTGAGTACCCTTTTACTATTGGGTTTACCTTCCCTTTGGCTGGGTTGATTAGGTTGGTTCTAGAGCGTCTAGGTCTATGCCCGGGGCAGTTGCAACCGTCTTTTTGGAGGATTTGCAATGTGGTTGAGGAAATATGTAATGAGTGGGAACTAGATTTTAATATAGATGATTTATTAGCTGTATACTCCATCAGGAAGGTAGGCCCTGGGTACGCTACCTTGAAGGTTAGGGTAGCTGGGAACAAGCCGGTGGATGACGAGGGGGCGCCTGATAAGGGTTGGAAGAGTAGGTACTTCTTTGTGGAGAAGTCCTCTCTTGGTGAAGAGGGAAGGTGGCTAGTTGGTGGATGGAATGCTACAGGTATTCGTACCATTTCTTTGCTTAGCTTTTAACACTTTTATTAATATGGTTCTTACTTACTTTCTTTTGCAGTTCACTCTCCTCCTCCCCTAATCACGGAAAGTCAGGCTATCATGGAATTCCTAAGCCATCCTATCGAAGAAAGGACCTTTGAAGCTGCTAAAGAACCTATAACTACCACTCCAGCTATGTCTTCTGGTAAGAGTTCCTTCTTGCTTGTTGGTAACTGTTTTTCTAGGAAGTGCACTATCTAGCTATGTTTGATATTGGTCCTAACACTGATCTGGCTATGTTCCCTACAGGTTTTAAGGAGATGTCCTTTGAGGAGGCCAAGAGGAGGGTTTCGAAGAGGAAAACCGCTAGTAGCAGCACAACTAGCTCTACGAACACAGGTTCGAGGCCGGTGGAAGCTGCTGTTATCATGCCTTCTCCTTCCAAGTTCCCTAGGTCATCCGACCCCGTTCCTGTGGATGACCTAGAGCTGTCTATTCCTCCTACTGTCTCGGATAAGGAAGGTGTAGAGGAATGAATGTGGCCTCATGCCGAGAAGTTGCTATTCCCGGCTGCTAGGCAACGCCTCAACAACCTCTCTCCTGAGGTTGTGTTGGGCCACGTAGCTGGTCAATCCCTTCAGGTTAGCTATTTTCCTAGTGAATTTTATGTGTGTGTTTTCTACTACTTGCTTTTCCTAACTTAATTTCACGTAGGCCCTCCAAGGCGCTTTAGCTTCTAGGAGCTTCGTGAAGGGGTTCACTGCCAAGCATGGCCGGACGTTGCTCAAGATGGACAAGATGACAACGGAGAATGAACTCCTTAGGATGCAGCAAGCTGAGCTGAAGTCCAAGCTGGACGAGGATTTCAGGTGCATGCTAGAGGAGAAGGAGAAGGAGCTGGAGGGCAAAAATGAAGAGCTGCTGAACAAAAACAAGAAGCTGGAGTAGGAGCTGGAGGACCTAAGGGAGGAGAGTAGGGATGTGGCTGCTCTTTCCCTCACGAGCGAGAGAGCCATGATTGCTTATGAGGTCTATCACAAGGGGGCTACAGCTAAGGATTGCAAACTGTGGTACACGAGTACTTGGAGCATTTTGGCAGCTTTGCTGACCTCCTTCCTGCTTCCTCTGAACCGGTTGATGCTGCTCCACCTGGTGACGCTGCCAGCTTGGCTGGCGAGGGAGAGGCAGCTACTGTGGGGGAGACTCCTACCCCTGTAGCTGTCTTTCCTCCTCCTCAGAGCCAAGCAGGAGGGGTGCTGGAGCCAGCTACTGAAGAAGCTTAAAGTTGTTTCCTCTTTTGTGTTCTAGATCATTAGCTTTTTAATCATTGTGTTTATCAGACAATGGCCTTAGAGCCCTTTTTTATTTGTATTAACTTCGTATTTCTTTAATTTGAATGCTTTCTATGATTTTGCTATTTTGCGTATGATATTATAGCTTGAAATTATTATGCGTATATTCATGATTGCTAGCTAGCTTTAAGTTAGATCGTATGCATACCTTGTGTCGTGTAAGTGGCGAGGCTACTTTATAGGCCATCTGGGGGCTTGTTGATTATGTGTTTCGATATCTGGGGTAGCTTCCAGCTAGTATCCACTTCCCCTTTGATAGCATTATAGCTTAGAGTGGCGTCTGGGCCTTAGTTGCTACTCTGTATGGAGTATCTAGACTCCTTGGTTGCCTATCTGGTGCTTGCTTATGTTAAGACAATTGTTAGTTGCGGTTGTTTGTGTTTCCACCAACGACTTTAAGTTAATCATTCAATGACTCTATAGTTAAGAAAATAATATCATAGCTAGGATAGTCGTGTTAGCTTGGCTTACTTGCTAGCTAAGCTGTACCTTTAGTCTGATCTAGAAGTGGTACACCTTCAGGTTGGATGCATTCCAGCTTCTAGGTACTTCTTTTCCTTGTGTTGTAGCTAACCTGTAAGCAACATTGCCTATGAGTTTGATGACTTGGTACGATCCTTCCCATTGCGTAGCTAATTTTCCAGTATTCTCTTCTTTGGTGTTGGCAAAAACTTTCCTTAGCACCAAATCTCCTAGCTAAAATGCCTTTGCTTTGACGTTTTTTGTTGAAGCTTCTGGCTACTATACTCTATTGGGAAGCCATTCTGATGAGTGTGTTGTCTCTTAGCTCTTCCAAGGTGTCCAGGTCATTAGCTAGCTCTACCTTGTTTGCTTCTTGTATCATCAATTCGTATCTAGCTGTCGGTGTGACTAACTCAGCAGGTAGTACAGCTTCACATCCATATACTAGGGAGAAGGGCGTTTGTCCTGTAGCTGCCCTAGGTGTGGTCCTATTCGCCCATAGGATTCTAGGTAGCTCTTCCGCCCATTTTCCCTTCTTAGCTTCTAATCTTCTCCTTATCCCATTAATTATTGACATGTTGCTTGACTCAGCTTGCCCATTTGCTTGTGGGTACCTAGGGGTTGATGTAGTTAAGGTGATATTCCATTCGCTGCAGAAGTCTCTTCTTTTGTCACTTATGAATTGCGAACCATTGTCACACACGATCTCGGATGGGACCCCGAATCTGCATATTATGTTGTTCAAGATAAAGGAGACTACTTCTTTGTCTCTAACCTGCTGGTAGGCGTCTGCTTCGATCCATTTAGAGAAGTAATCGGTTAGTGCTAGCATGAACACTTTTTGACCTGGAGCTGGTGGCAGTTTTCCCACGATATCCATTCCCCATTTCATGAAGGGCCATGGCGTTAGTGTCGGGTGGAAGACATTAGAGGGTTTGTGAGACATGCCAGCATGCCTTTGGCAGCTACTGCATCTGGCCACGTATCTGTCTGCATCCTGCGTAACGGTCGGCCAATAATATCCAAAGCTAAGGATTCTGTTTGCTAGCGACCTTCTAGCTATGTGCGATCCACACTGGCCATCATGGAACTCCTTTAGCTGCTCCTGCCATTCTTCTTTTTCTAAGCATCTCTGGAGTATCCCTCTAGCTGACAATTTAAACAGTACTCCTTCGATGAGCTGGTACCTGGATGCCTTGAACGTAACCTGGATGTCGTGCTGTAGATAGTCGTAGAGAGGTTTGGTCCATGATTGGTCGTTGGTTGCTGCTTCTTGGTTTGTTGTAGTGAGTACTAGCTGATTTGCGGGTTTGCTTATAGCGGGGCCAGCTAGGTGGATTATGGGTATAGATGTCAAGCTGCTCTTTCTGAGAGCTGAGCCTAGGTTAGCTAGGGCATCAGCTAGGGTGTTCTGATCTCTCGGTATCTGAGTAATTTTGAAGGGGGTGAAGTGAGCTGATGTTTGCTTGGCTAGCTCCAGGTAGCTGGTCATTTTGGAGTCATTAGCTGTGAATTTCCCTGTGACTTGGCTGACTATAAGCAAGCTGTCACTATACACCTCCAGACCTGTTGCCCCTAATTCTTCAGCCATCATCATACCTGCAAACAATGCCTCGTATTCTGCTTCGTTGTTAGTTTCTTTGAAGTCGCAAGCGATGGACCGCACTATCTTGTCCCCTTGTGGCGACTTTAGTACTATGCCTAACCCGATGCCTCTGAAGTTGGAGAAGCCGTCTACAAACATCTTCCACACCTGGTTGTTTTATACCTGGTTAACCTGCTTCATCTCTAGTTGTGCAGCTTGTTCTAGGTCAGGACTAAAGTCAGCCACAAAGTCAGCTAGCACTTGTGACTTGATTACGGTTCTTGGGTGATATAGTATGTCGTAGCTGCTCAATGTAATTGCCTACTTTGCCATTCTGCCAGATAACTCTAGTCTTTTTAACACATCGTTAATAGGATAGTTAGTCATGAATAGTATAGGATAAGACTCAAAATAATGTCTAAGTTTTCTAGATGCCGTAACTAGCGCTAAAACAAGTTTTTCCAATGAGGAGTATCTAGTCTCGACATCTAGAAGTGACTTGCTTACATAATAGATAGGGAGTTGCTGATTGTCAGTTTCCCTTGCTAGGACCGCACTTACAGCTTTACCGCTTACGGCTACGTAGAGTTGTAAGCACTCTCCAGCTTGAGCTTTAGAGAGCAGGGGTGGTGACATTAAGTACCACTTCAATTCTTTTAGAGCATTTTCATGGTCATCTATCCATTTAAAACTTTCACTTTTTCTTAAACATTGTAAAACAAGTTACATTTGTCAGATGACCTAGAAATAAAGCGGTTTAATGCTGCTACCCTGCCAGTTAGCTTCTGCACTTCTTTTAGATTTCTAGGTGATTGTATATTTATTATAGCTCTGACCTGGTTGGGACATGCTTCGATGCCTCTTTGGGTTACTATGGAACCAAGGAACTTACCTGCAACTACTCGGAACGAACATTTTGAAGGGTTGAGTTTCATGCTGTATTTTCTTAATACCTCGAAAGTTTGCCGTAGGTGCTTTATATGATCTTCAGCTTTCTTGGACTTTACTAGCATGTCATCTATGTACACCTCCATTGTATCTCCTACCTGGTCTTTAAACATTTTGTTGACCAGCCTTTGGTAGGTAGCTCCAGCGTTCTTCAATCCAAAGGGCATGACTTTATAGCAATATATTCCTTTATCCGTCATGAAGGCCGTCTTCTCTTGATCTTATGGGTGCATTAGTACTTGATTATACCCAGAGTAAGCATCCAAGAATATGAGCATCTCATGTCCTGCCGTTACGTCCACCATAGTGTCTATATGTGGTAAGGGGAAGGGATCTTTCGGGCATGCCTTGTTTAAATCTGTGAAGTCTATGCAAACTCTCCATTTACCGTTCTTTTTGCTGACCACCATTACGTTAGCTAGCCAATCGGGATACTTCACTTCCCTTATTTTCCCAGCTTTCAAAAGTTTTTGCACCTCTTCGTTGATTACTTGGTTTCTTTCTGGTGCGAATTTCCTCCGTTTCTGCTTTACTGGCTTCATAGCTGGACCCACATTCAGCTTGTGTGTTATGACCTATGGGTCTATACCTACCATGTCTTCGTGGGACCGTGCGAAACAATCTGCGTTCTCCCTTAGGAAAGCTGAGATTCTTGTCTTCTGGCCTTCGGTCAGGCTGGCTCCTAGCTGGATCATTTGCTCCGGCTTGGATGGATCTAGCGCCACTTCGTCTAGCTGTAGCTCACCAGGTCCTATTGGCGATAACCCATCCTGTAATTGCTAGATGTTCGCCAGCTTCGGTTTCAACGTCCTTTAGTAGCAATCTCTCGCTATCTTTTTGTCTCCTACTATTGTTAGGACCCCCCATGGTGAAGGGAACTTTAGTGCTTGGTGGTAAACAGATGGTAGAGCTCTCATCTTTTGGATCCAAGGTGTCCCTAGGATGACATTGTACACGGAGGGGCAATCTACCACGTTGAACCTGCTTGTCATGTTTACGCCTTCTGCCCAGGTTGTTAGGTTGATTTCCCCTTCTGTGTGCTTTGTTTCTCCACTGAACCCTACTAACACTTTAGGTGTCTTGGTGATGTCAGCATCTTTCAATCCCATTTCTTTTAGTGCGCTTTTGAAGATTATGTTGGCTGAGCTGCCATTGTCTACCATCACTCTCTTGATGAGGCAATTACTAATCTGTAGGGAGATTACCAAGCCGTCGTGATGATCCTCCTCTTCTACCTCGCCTCCATCAAAGGAAATGGTCATGTTCTTCAGCCTTTTGTCTTCCTCCCATTTCAAGCTGTCCGGCTTGCTTGGAGTCCATGTTCCATCTCTAGCAAAACGCTTTGCAGCAGAGTAGGTTAGTCCGCAAATTTCAGATCCACCAGATATTAAGTTAATTACCTTTGATGTAGTAGGAGGCGGGGGTGGCCGTGGCTTCTTGGTTTCTTCTTGTGATCCGCTCTTCTTACCTAGCAGGTGGTTCAGGTATCCCTTCTTCAGCAGGCATGCAACCTGTTTCCTGAACTGGAAGCATTCCTCTATGTTGTGCCCATGGTCATTATGGTAGCTGCACCGTTTCATCTTGTACTTCAAGGTATCCGGCTTGTCAGTTCTCTTTAGCCAACGCACAGCTTCTCCCAGCTTGTGCAACGTGTTTATGACGCCGCCAGTATCCACATTGAAGCAGTATAACTCGATGCTGGGATAGCTGCTAGCTCCGTAGGCATAACCTTTTACCTGTGAGGAAGAAAAAGGGTAGATGTTATTAATAGATTCACGTTTAGGATACGGCTGATGCCTCCAGTTGCTGCATCATTGGCTAGCTATCCTGCGGTCGTCATAAGCTGGCATCCGGGAAGCTTCGTCTTCTTCCATTCCGACTTCAGCTAGTGCTCTTGTTTGCACTTCGCCAAAAGTGGAGCACGGGTACCTAGTCAGTTCTTCGTACAACCTAGACCTGCACGGCAGCCCTCACCTGAAGGCTTCAATGGCTGTGGAAGAGTCTAGGTTGGGTATAGCTATCATCTCCTTGTTGAATCTGTCTAGGTAAGATCTAACAACTTCATTGGGCCTCTGCACTATTCTATAAAGGTCCAGGATTACTTCTTCATGGCATGACTGCTTGCGAATTGCTATTAAAACCTGTTAGCCAAGCCGGTGAAATATTCTATGGTCCCCGGCTTCAGATTCATCAGCCATTGTAATGCGGGACCCGTGAGGGTTGATCCAAACGATTTGCACAAGATGGCCTCCACTGCGTCATCAGGGATAGGTAGTGGCATCATCTTCTGCTTGTATTGGGAGACATGATCCACTGGATCCGTTGTTCTGTCATACAACTTGGCGAACGTTGGGATGTTCAGCTTCTTTGGCCCTTTTACTCTGGCCACCTCCTCAACGAAAGGCGACAAGGCATAGCTACGCTTGGCCTCAGTAGCTACGGGGATTGGGGCTCCTGGCAGCTAGGATAGTAGCTGATATAGCGTCCGGTTCTGCTGCCGTAGGAGTGCCATCTCCTTAGCAGGTTTCTTCTTGGGCTGATGATCTTGCTCCTCTCCAGGTTCCTCTTCCTCTTCTTTGTCCGACGTGCTTTACTCGCTGTCGCTTTGATCCAGGTTCGCCATGCTAGAGAATTCGCTTGTGTACCTCTTCCTGGATTTGTTACTCTTGACGTATTCTAGCTCCTTCTTGATACGAATATCAATGCTAATGAACGAAACTTCGAGGGTTTGATTGAAGGTGGAAAACAAGAAGCAACCTTGGGAGAGTTAGTGGCTTNGAGTTAGTGGCTTATGGAGACACAAGGCTTCTTGGGTTGGCTAGGGTGGATTTTTACGTGTGCATGGTGACATGTACAAGCTTACTCACGTAGTTTTCAAGCAAGTATAAGTTAGTAGTTTCGAAATGTTGAGCNAGTTAGTAGTTTAGAAGTGTTGAGCTATATGGGTTTTCTTCCCACTTCATTTGATAGGGTTTTACCATATGGTGTTTTGTGATTTTCTTGATTAGTTTATGAGTCATGGTTGATGGAATCAAGCATGGGAAACACAAAAATGAAGGTTTCTTGAAATAAAGATTGAATCTTGAAAGGTTTCTTGAAGTTCTTGAAATCGGAAGTCCAACAAAAAAAATCAACGAGAAACATAGCAAGTTATATGGCGGGATTTTTGAAGGATTTTTGAAGATTTGGGCAACGTTGTCAACAAAGGTTTCCGTGTTGTTTGACTTGGTCAACCTAAGTTTGTTTTTCGGAAATATAGTCCTTAGATTTGATTCTCAAAATATCTAAGATTTAGACTAGAAATCAGATTACAAAATATATGGTGCAAGATTGTATCCGGGTTTTGTTAGGATTTTCTTGTTATCCTAATCTTAGTTTGTCATACCATATATCTAAGGTAGTTAGGATATGTTTAGGTTTCTCAAATATTGTGTGATATGTTTAGCTATAAATAGGATGTAAAATACATCAATAAAATTGAGATTAGAGTGATTAAACACAAGTTGTTTCCGGTTTTCTTTTGTTTCACGAAGTAAACAAATTTTGTGAGGATTCTTGTGAAGAATTCGATTGAGTGAGTGGTGCTTTGTGCTTTATCTCACGTGAGGATAGTTCTTAGGATTTGAGGGTGCTTTGCTTTAATCAAATTCTGCTAATTATTCGCCTTAGAAGTTCAGATTTGTGGTGCGTGGCTTTATCAAATTTGAAGTCTAAGTTTACCTTGTGTGAGTGGCGTTTTGTCTATAACAAAATTCACATCACTTCTTGAGGTTGTCTATAGTCGACTGTGACTCCACAACTACCTTCTTGCCATCTTCCTTGACTTTTTCCAACTCGGCTCGGGTTCTCTCCAACGTCTGCCTCATCTCTTCCATAGCCTTTTGAGATACTTCGGATGGCATAGGGTGTGATATTTTTGTTATCTCGAGGTGACAGAGCGTGTTTGAGTGAATGGATTATCTAGCTACATCCCCACATTGGGAGCCAAATTGTTTATGCTAAAATCTGTTGTATCTAGAAAACGTTAGCTGGTTCCAGCTACAGCTAAATAATTACTGATTTTGTTTGTTTTGGTGCAGAAATAAAGTAATGCAAGGACGAGAGTGGGGAAGACACCAGATGTGGTGACGCGGAAAACCCCCCTAAATCAGGGTAAAAAACCGCGGGTGGCTTTGAGTCCACCAGTCCACTAGTTAATAAGATTCTTTAAAATTACAATGTATGATGCTAGCTTGGTAGCTAGGTAGTTCTAGTCTATTGCTGCTAAGTATCTAGCTTAGAAAATGTAAATAGAATATATGTTGTACGTACAAATGAATAATAATAATAATAATAAAGTACTGATTTCCTAATGATTGTCTTGTGTGTTGTATAGAGTCACCGCTCCTCATAGCCGTTTTTCTCCCTTTGAATTGGTTGCTTCTTCTAGAATGTATCTAGCTTAGATTATTGGCTAGATTCAAGGTGATTNAATATAAGGGAGAAGGTCGAATTACAACCTTATTGGACCTTTGATGAAGTTTGTAGAGTGGCAGCAAGGGTTGAGAAGCAAGTTGCACGAAAGGCAAAGACATACTTCAAAACTTACGATCTTAAAGAAAAACGTGATATTTTTCCTCAAAAATTAAATCTTGATAAGGTTATCAAACCACCCTTCATCAAGGAAAAGAGTTCAACTTCAAAGCCCCAAGGTAGTGATTCACGCATTGTTTGT
>PYUH01000978.1:615485-779900 GCA_016808085.1 Suaeda aralocaspica
TTGAGCTATATGGGTTTTCTTCCCACTTCATTTGATAGGGTTTTACCATATGGTGTTTTGTGGTTTTCTTGATTAGTTTATGAGTCATGGTTGATGGAATCAAGCATGGGAAACACAAAAATGAAGGTTTCTTGAAATAAAGATTGAATCTTGAAAGGTTTCTTGAAGTTCTTGAAATCGGAAGTCCAACAAAAAAAATCAACGAGAAACATAGCAAGTTATATGGCGGGATTTTTGAAGGATTTTTGAAGATTTGGGCAACGTTGTCAACAAAGGTTTCCGTGTTGTTTGACTTGGTCAACCTAAGTTTGTTTTTCGGAAATATAGTCCTTAGATTTGATTCTCAAAATATCTAAGATTTAGACTAGAAATCAGATTACAAAATATATGGTGCAAGATTGTATCCGGTTTTTGTTAAGATTTTCTTGTTATCCTAATCTTAGTTTGTCATACCATATATCTAAGGTAGTTAGGATATGTTTAGGTTTCTCAAATATTGTGTGATATGTTTAGCTATAAATAGGATGTAAAATACATCAATAAAATTGAGATTAGAGTGATTAAACACAAGTTGTTTCCGGTTTTCTTTTGTTTCACGAAGTAAACAAATTTTGTGAGGATTCTTGTGAAGAATTCGATTGAGTGAGTGGTGCTTTGTGCTTTATCTCACGTGAGGATAGTTCTTAGGATTTGAGGGTGCTTTGCTTTAATCAAATTCTGCTAATTATTCGCCTTAGAAGTTCAGATTTGTGGTGCGTGGCTTTATCAAATTTGAAGTCTAAGTTTACCTTGTGTGAGTGGCGTTTTGTCTATAACAAAATTCACATCACTTCTTGAGGTTGTCTATAGTCGACTGTGACTCCACAACTACCTTCTTGCCATCTTCCTTGACTTTTTCCAACTCGGCTCGGGTTCTCTCCAACGTCTGCCTCATCTCTTCCATAGCCTTTTGAGATACTTCGGATGGCATAGGGTGTGATATTTTTGTTATCTCGAGGTGACAGAGCGTGTTTGAGTGAATGGATTATCTAGCTACATCCCCACATTGGGAGCCAAATTGTTTATGCTAAAATCTGTTGTATCTAGAAAACGTTAGCTGGTTCCAGCTACAGCTAAATAATTACTGATTTTGTTTGTTTTGGTGCAGAAATAAAGTAATGCAAGGACGAGAGTGGGGAAGACACCAGATGTGGTGACGCGGAAAACCCCCCTAAATCAGGGTAAAAAACCGCGGGTGGCTTTGAGTCCACCAGTCCACTAGTTAATAAGATTCTTTAAAATTACAATGTATGATGCTAGCTTGGTAGCTAGGTAGTTCTAGTCTATTGCTGCTAAGTATCTAGCTTAGAAAATGTAAATAGAATATATGTTGTACGTACAAATGAATAATAATAATAATAATAAAGTACTGATTTCCTAATGATTGTCTTGTGTGTTGTATAGAGTCACCGCTCCTCATAGCCGTTTTTCTCCCTTTGAATTGGTTGCTTCTTCTAGAATGTATCTAGCTTAGATTATTGGCTAGATTCAAGGTGATTTGAAATGCGGTTTCTATTTTCTTGGCTCGATCTTCTCAATATCTCTGACTCCAACTTCCATGTTCTCCTTCTTCTAGAAGCCCCTGACTTGTTCTTCTTCTGGCTCCTTGATTCACAGACCCACTATCTTGACTGATTATAAGCTGTAGCTGCTAGCTGAGTACCTGCATAGCTGCCAACCAAGCTAGATTACAGGTAGAAATTTTTGCCATAACAGTAATTAAGAAGCTCTGAACACCAAACTAAGAACACCAAACTAAGAACATGAACCCAAGAAACCAAGAACTTTGAATAACCAAGTTTGAATTAATTAAGGAAAGATTGAATTACAACTATTGAATTTATTAAGACCTAACCACTAATCAAATACAATTAATCTAGAGAGCAAAATAACAGTTTCTAATTGTCTTATATTAACTTCTAGCTATTTCTAACAATTCCTAACTATCTTCTACAACTGAAAAAAGCCAGGTGTAAATAGTAAAGTTTAAACCCAAAGCAAGTGGGTATGTTGAAGAAGAGAAAACTGAAGTTCGCTAGAGCAGGGGGGAGCGGCCGCTACAAGAAGGTAGCAGACGCTAGGCTAGGGTAGCAGGCGCTACCCCCTGTTTTCCTTTCTTTCCCTGTTTGAGGCAGTGGTTTTACTTGTGAAAATGAATTACCAAGCACCTCTCATAGTCTTCCCACGTCGCTGGACCAAACTAGCGATATCGCTAGTAAAACTTGCGATACCGTTAGAAAGCTTTAAACTTCGATCGAACCGACCAAATCTTCGCAAAGCATACTACTCCTCCCATTTCATGTAATGTCTCGATTTCCGAATCAACCGGGAAATCCTACAAAAATGAGATAAAACACAAAATAGATTAATGTAAGGAATAATAAGCTAAAATATGTGGGAAAGGGAAAAGAGAAAAAAAACTATATAAACAAGGAAAAACTGAGAAAAAAGGGAGAGAAAACTAGCTAAACTAACTAAGAAAACTACGGAAAAAATAAACAAATAAACACTAAATCATATATGTAGAGTGATCATGAACAATGACCAAGATATATAGCTTAATAATCCTACTTTGGACTCTCAAGGGCCCACACAAATCCATATGGATGAGTTCCAATGTTTTGTGGTGCTCACGAGCTTTTTGCTTTTGAAAGAACTTTTAACATGCTTGCCTCTAGCACATGCACCACATATTTTATCACATAGGAACTTGATGTTAGGTAATCCAACAACAAGTTCCTTAGATCTAATCTTATCAAGTAAGTAGAGGATAGCATGTCCAACACTTTTATGCCAAAGTAGAGGATCATCCCCAATCACAATTAAACAAGAAAATGTACTTTTGGGAATTCCTTGTAAATCTACAATATAGGTGTTCCCTTTGTGTTTTCCATCAAATACAACTTGATTGGTGTGATTGTTGATGATTTGACAACACTCATTAGTAAAACAAATAGAATTCCCTTTATCACAAAATTGGGATATGCTAAGTAAGTTATGTTTAAGACCATCAACAAGAAACACATTATCAATTGCATGGGAACTTGACTTATCAACCTTACCTAAGGCAACTGTGTTACCTTTTTGATTATCACCAAACGTCACAGTTCCCCTGAGTAGGTTGCCAGTGAGAGAAACTTTGATTTGTCGTCTATTATGTGCTTGGAACAACTGCTGCCGTGGTACCACGTGTTGTTCCCCCTCACTAGCACCTGCAATTGAAATTAAATGTTAGGTGTAGGAATCCAGGTTTCCTTGGGTTCCTCTGTAGACACTCATCATTTGATTTTTCAATCCATATATGTTTTACGTGTCTACTATTTACATCTAAACTAGTGTTGTGTTCGGAACATTCACCTTTTAGAAGACTATTGTTCCCACAGAACAAAAACACTTTGCTACTTGGAAGTTCCACATATTTATTCTGCTTTCCTACTTTCTTTTTATAATTAAAACCAAGACCCTCGGTCCTTTTTGTTTGGGCATTCAGAATCCATGTAGGAACTTTGTGTTGATCATTCTTATTATTCTTTAAATTAGTGAGTTCTATTGTAAGCTTATCCATTTCAGCATTTACGGTATCAAGTTCCTTCATATGTTCCTTGATGACTGAATCATTTGATTGGCCTTCAGTGGAACTCTCGTTTAGATTGATCAACTTGTAGCAATTTAGTTCCATTGTGACTTGACTAAGCTCTGTTTCAAGATTTTCAACTTTTACTTTTAAATTTATAATTTTATCTAATAAGTCAAAAAGTCTGTTCTCAGTTTTAGTTATACTTATCCTTGGCCAACCAATGTGTTCCTTACGAGTATGAAGAGGCTTTTCACATTCAGTTTTTATTCATAATACATTAGCCCAGTTTTTATGGAATTTTAATACTAGATATATTAATTCATGTTTAGAAAAAACATCATGGAGATCATAGTTTGGGGTTACCTCATTAACGAGTTCCTCGTGGACCTCGTTACTTTCAGTTCTGGCTATCAGACATATGTTGGAAACTTCTTCTTCAGGTTGTTCCTCTTCATCTTCCTTGCTTTTAGAATCCCCCGGGCTGCTACCATTGCTTTTCTCACGTCGATCATTCTTAAAGTATGAAGGTTTGTAGAATTTTTCCTTAGCTTGTTCCTTCTTCTCCTTGAGATATTCCTTGCCCTTTGACATCCCTTTTTTAGAATCCCCTTGAGGACAGTCTTTGAGAAAATGCTTCGAGGATCCACATTTGTGGCACAAAAATTCCCTTTTACTGCTAGTGACTTTTTTACCAGTTTTCCTATAGGAACTTCGATTCTTGTTGAGAGTCATTTTGAATCTTCTGACCAGTAAGGCTGCCTCATCATCATCTCCTTCTGATTCATCACTTTCTTCAGCTTTCAAGGCCATTCCTTTGTTTCTGGAACTCTCTCCAGTTCCTTCAAGGTGTAATTCATGGGTAAACAAGGAATCAACAAGTAGTTCAATGGTAAACTTCGTCAAATCCTTTGTTTCCATGACTGCAATAACCTTGGCTCTCCATCTTTCATCTTGTGGTAGACTCCTCAACACTTTCCTAACCTATTTATCAGTAGGTATATTCTTTCTAAGAGAAGAGATATCATTGGTGATGTTAGTAAAACGAGTAAGCATTTTTTGTATTGTCTCTTTAGGTAACATTTCAAAACGCTCATATTTAGACATAAGCAAATCAATTTTAGAACGTTTTAATTCACTAGTTCCTTCATGGGTTACTAGTAGTAAATCCCATATTTGTTTAGCAATCTTGAACCCCATGACAACAGTTGTGTTCATGAGGTCCAATACCATAATGTGAAAGCTTAATAGCACAATCATTAATTTCCATTTTTTAAATTCTTCTTTTTCAAATTCAAAAATTTATTTAGGAAGTACATCTTTATTAGCATTAGTTTTTGTTACGTCATAGTCATCTACATCAATTACACGCCAAACCTAGTAGTTCATAGCCTTGATGAAAATCTCCATTAGATTCTCATAGTACGTGTAAAACTTCCCATCGAACATAAGTAGTCTTTGAGTTGAGTAACCTGCTTCTAATTTCTCATGATTGTTCATTTTCACGATCCCTCTTCAAGGTTGCTTGAATTTCCCGTGTTTCTACTTTGATATCAATTGTTGTTTCTACTGGAACACTTCAAGAAGGGGCGGGTGAATTGCTGTGTGGAACTTGTATGCGGAGTTTTAAACTATTTCAACGAAACAAAGAGTAAGAGAGATGTTTCAACGAGAAAAAAATTCCTTGGCCTAAAGGAAGAAAAACTCTAATTTTATAATAGGTCTTTAGTAACTCTTTACAACCTAAATTCTCTACCTGGCCCCGTAGGTTCCTTCAAGAACTTACTTCTCAATTCTCACACTTGTTCTTACTTTCTCTCTACTTTTCTTTGTCTCTTTTTCACCTTTCTTTTTTCTGTTCTCACACTTCCCCCTTTCTCATGTATTACAACTCAAAATAAGACTCTAATATGTTGGAACAACACGAAAACTTGATAGGAACACAAACTGAACTAAACAAAACACTTAACAACTTCTCTCTTATTTTCCTCTCTTAAATGCTTATGTGTTGTGCCATTTCGAATTATGAAGTGATTAGGTATTTATAGAAAATTTAGACACAAAGAACATGTAAAAAACGTTCACTAACCACTAACTTAAACCCCATAACTTACCCCACTAACGCACTATGTTGACTCCTAAATTATAGCCATTCACTAACAAACTTATCAGTAAAATTAAACCCTAAAAAGACCTATTCAAAGATGCCGTTATTTTCCTTAAGAAACAATTTGAAAGTTTGTTATTTATTCTTAAAAACATGGCATTATTAAAATACTAAAACTAACCAGCTTTTTATTAAAAGTAACCTAGACATAGAAGTGGGATAAATTAACTTTGACACGTAGACTTAAAGTTCCAGTTAATACAGACTCAAGATCCTATAGGAACTAGACTCATGTTCCAGCCAGACTCGAGATTCCAGCATACTTACAAAAATCCTAGAAAATTACCCTTAGAATCATCTTGGAATGTTCTCTTCTCTTCATCAAGTAACTTCGTTGGAATTCCTCGATGTGCTTCTATGTTTTTTCAGAATATTTTCCTCAGGAATTTCATTATTTTATGTTTGTTTAGAATACGCTCCTCGGGAACTTTATCTTTCTCTTCTCTTAGACCTTGGTTACAAATAGTATGATCCTGCTCCGGAATCTCTATTGAATCTTCACCTTATTTCATGAATTTTACTTTGTGAACCTATTGAAACTCATAGGAATTCAAAACTTTTATTAGTCAAGTTCGTTTGTGTTGGTCATCATCAAAACATTAAACTCCTGGTGTAACACCTTGGAATTTTCTAACTTCCTACTGTAGATTTTCTGGAGAATATTATAATATAAATAAAGAATAATAGTTATAAAACTTTTAATTAACTAGGAAAAACCAAAGTATTGCCGCCACCGTGATGATGGCTAAGGCTTTTATAAAAATACTGCATCAGAAGTCTTTAAAAACCAAAACCAACTTAAAACACAAAAATAAAACCAAAATAAATCTTTATCACACTTCGGAACCATCTTAATGGCCCTTCCAAACCAAATAAACATTAAACTTCGAAACAAAAGTCAACGCTAAATAACAAATAACTAACAAGTCTATAAATCAACAAACTAAGAAAACTATGATGCAAGCACTCTCACTCTAGCCCAGCATGATTGACTGATGCCCACTTTTACCTGTAGCTTTCTCTTATTCTAGACAACTTCTCGCCATCAAATGGGTCATTGTAGGGCCAAGTCAAAGACAAAGCCATGCACACAAAATACGCTATCAGCAAAGCTGGGTAAATAAAAACTCAAGGCTATGTAAAACATGATTAATAATAAAAATAAAAGTATCACAAACATACTTCTTAGCGTTGACAATTCTTCACTTGTGCATAGAACTCAAATAAATTATTTATTATATCTAAACTTTGGATTTCGCATCGAAGGGGTTTCCTTTCCTTTAAAATCGCCCTATTGGGCAGCAACTTCGGAGCAACTCCAAGAAGGTATTACCTATGTCACATAAAGTAACAGAATTCCAGCACATTACAAATATAAAAGAGTACTTGGTGTACTGAAATTAGAAGTCATAGATCACTATTCCATACGACTCCCTCCATTGTTCATACTCATTGTTTATACGTTCCAAGAGTTTTGGTGCGAATCCTCTTTCAGTTTACGTGATTAACCGATTTAACAATGTTATGACTCACACATAAAAAGAGATAAAACCATGAATGACATCAAACAAAGCCATATTAATTATCTTTGATTTATAGTGATTCTAAAAATAATCTTGTGTGTCCTTTAACTAAACTAAAATTCCTTTACCACGCATTAACTGTGAGTAGCTAACTGTTTACCTTTTCCGTGACCACACATCAAACTGTCAGTGGCAACATGTATATAATATTTGCTCATTAACTTCTAATAATCATGTGAATAAAAATTCACAAACTACCTTTCTTGTTAATTAAGTAACTAATCAACTTAAATAACTTTTTTCCTTCAATTCTTTATAAATCTGTTGGCCAATTTTAAATAACTTTAACACTCCAATTACTCATGATAAATTTATAATACTATAGATGTGGAATGTCAACAAAATATAAGAATCTTATTTCACACTAGCATAGTTCTCATGCAAGTCAACCAAACAACAATTCATGTACACATTAAACACATAAGATCATAAATTAAGTATGATTTCTACTATTATTCTTGCCTTTAGTACGTACGTACCTTGTAAAGTAGTGGTGATCCGCCACAACTCCTAAAAGTCAACTAGCTCGAATTCCCTACGTAGAGAAAATCGAAACTAAATTTAAACCTTGCTGACTAACTTCTACAATAACTCTAAACTGACTTTTTATGTTGGAAACGTGTCCAAAACGTTCCCTATATGATCTCTATTCAATTCCATACCTTAGTTTAAATTTTCTTTCGCAAAATACTTGATTTTTGGTAATTTTCCAAAAATGGCAGATTTATAAATTTTCTTAAAAACACTTAAAACGCTTCTAGATATCATATTTTGATTATTAAACACTAGTCATGTTCTAAGATCATCGTACAATATTTAGATGCATTAAACATAATTGTGACTACTTATTTCACATGTTACTACTTTTATTAACTTATGAACACGTGATAACAAAAATTCACATCTTTGTTTAATTATTCAAAACTCATCAAAACATCATAAATCAAGCATAAAACTCTTTTACAATCTGTTATCATCATTATACATCTAAGTTATGCTTTAAAATTAATTTTCATGAAGTAAAACAAGCTCATAATATTTTTACTCTTATTCTTCATGATTATAAAAATTGGATAGCAATAATAACCAACTTCAAAACTGTTGTTTCTACTCGAACACTGCAAGACATGTTTGCGGAATTTTAACATATTTGAAAGAACCAAAGAGTAAGAGATATTTTTTAACGAGAAAAGCTTCCTCGGCCACAAGGAAGAAAACTTCACTTCTATAATAGGATTGTAAAACTTTTTACACCCTAAATTCTCTACTACGACTAGTTAGTTCCTGTATGAACTTGATTCTCAATTCTTACTCTTTTTCTCTCGTTTCTCTTTCTCTTTTTCTCCATTCTTCTCTTGTTCTCACACTTTACTTTTTCTCAAAGATTACAACTCCATAAAAGATTCTACTATGTTGGAAAACACAAAATTTGGACACGAACACAAACTGGAACTAGACAAAACACTTAGCCACTTCTCTCTGAATTTTCTCTCAAACATGCTTAAGTGTTGTGCAACTGTGTTCAATTTATTTTTGAAGTTTTTGGAGTTTCTAAAGAGAGTTTTAGCCTTACAAAGCAAGCCATAAACCCACTTAAATTAGATATCCACTACTCCATATCTACTCCATTATTCCTTGTTTCTATCCTAAAAGCCAGGACTTTTGACCCAGTTTGAACCGAATTTTTGCTGCCCATTGGCCCATGACTTGACTCCTAAAATCTAGGATTACCTAAAAACCTTATTTTTATTTGACTAAGTAAAACCCTATATGTCGTTTTAATTTTAAACAACACTAAATCACTTTTTCTAAAAATATGGCATTATGGAAATGGTTGTTATGACCTAAATTCTAACAGCAATTAACCTAGACTCATTTATGGAATAGATTAACTTTGACTCATAAACCTAAACTTCCCTTTAATACAGACTCAAGTTCCTATAGGAACTAGACTCATGTGCTAGCCAAACTCGAGATTCCAACATACTTTGAAATATCCTAGAGAATTACCCTCATAGTCTTCAAAGGAATTCTCTTCTCTTCATCAAAATACTTTGCAGAAACTTCTTGATATTGTTCTCTTGTCCCTTTAGGAACAGCTCAATTATCATGTCTTTTTCCTATGCAACTGTGTTACTCGGGAACTTCTTTTTTATCTTCCTCTGCCTCGGAGCTTCTCTTTGAACTTGGTTGATGGCACATCACGTTCCTACTTTGGAATGTTCCATGACTCTTATTATTGTTCCAAGTGGCTTATTATATCGGTGAAATCTCATAGGAACTCAAAGTGTTTGACTAGTTAAGTTTGTTTGTGGTAGTCATCAACAAAACTTTTAATTCATGGGTCAAAAATTTCCCCCTTTTTAATGATGACAAAGCAAGGTAATAAAGCCTGCAAAGAAAAATATAAAAAACAGAAAGAAAATATTTTTAATTTTCAATTATTAAATTGTGAAAATTTTAAACTATACACTAAAATAAGAATAAGATTAATTATATACTTAGAATTTGCAGGATTTTAATTGAGTAAGAGAGAATTCAAGATTTTATTAAGCAATGGTTTGCCATTTCTCTCCCCCCCTTTTGGCATCCATTTGGAACTTCTCATCACAGCACCATTATTTCATAAATAATGGTAGAGACCCCGCTTTTGGAATTTTAATATGTATCTCAAATAGCAATCTAGCAATATTAGCCATCAAGATGCATCTAAAGAATCAGAAATAGATTTACGACATATATGCTCACAAAAATGAAAGAAAGCAAGAAAAAGATTCACTACCCATAACTAATAATAATGTTATTGAAAAGGAAACAACGAAAGAAAAAAATAAAAACTAAAGTAAATAGAAATCCAATCAGAATATTACAACCAGATTGAAATAGTTTTAAACGAAAGCTCGACTGAACCCTCAACTATGAAGGTTCCAATGAAGATGATCCCAGATCAACTTCCCTAGCAAACTGAACTCTCAGAATGCTCAATTACAATCCTTTGACTCTCTATAACAATTAGCCTAAATGCTTACAAAAGAGAGAAAATAAAAACCTTAATGTGGTTATGAGGTTTATGGATGCAAGATTGAGACTTAGAGAGCACTTTTGCAAATCATGATCTTCAGGTTTGTTCGTGCAAAAAAAATATATGGTTGTCTGCTGGCCAATCTCCTTAAATAAGCCTTTGGCTAGTATGTCATGTAATATTGCAAGATAATATTTTCCTTGGGATTATAGAAATAATCCCAGGAACATATTCTCACTGAATTTATTTGAAATTAAATAAAATCAACACAATATTATATAACATACTTGACATACTTAACAATATTTGCCTTGCATACCAATCCAAGCATCCATGTCAGTTTTGAAAAACAATTTTGCCCGGAAAGAAACTTTCCTAGAATACAAGTGCAGTAAACTTTGGGGGACTGGTTTAACACTGTTTCCAGACTGTTCTAGTTAGCTAGGTTTACTTATAATTATGTATGCCAAGTAACTTAAGTTCCTTGTCATTTATAATTAGTGCATCTATGTAATCTTAATCTTTGTATTGCATAAGTAAACCTTCATACCACTTACATTATCTAAGACTTAACAATTAGACTCTATGAACTTGATCTTCATGCAAACTTCAAGACTTGGCTTCTCGAGCTTTATCTTGTCATCATTTAACTTATTTCTTTAGTACCTGCACATGCAAGCAGAAGCTTGCATACAATATAATAGTTCAATGTGGTTTGTCATCATTCAAAATAAAAGCTAGGAACTCAACAAATTCCCCCTTTTTGTTAATGACAAACTATGAAGTCCCCCCTACAAATAGTATCATTTAACATTTGGAACTTTTCAGAGATTTTGGATTCCTTAGAATTCAATGAATTGGTCTCATACTAATCCTGCAGGACAAGCATCATTTACAAGTAAACTTTTTCACAACTAATTGACAACAGTTGAAGGAAGAGTTTTCTAAGTACCCAGGGCAAACACTAATTAGTCACAGAGCTCTTAGACTTAAAAATCTATCCCTTAAACATCTATTCGCAATAAGAACATAAGTAAGTTCATCAGACTTGCTGTTAAGCAACCAAGCCGTTAGGATGATAAGAAGTAAAGTGCTTTGAATACATTTCCTTCCAAACCTTATAGGTCTGTCACCACTAGCAATTTTATCAATCTTGCTTCTAGTTGCTGCAACACACATAGGTTAGTTATATTCATTTAACCTGCTTCCCCCTGAATTAGGTAAAAGAGATAAGAACTTCACCCTGCTTCCCCCTTTTGGCATCATCAAAACAATCAAAGCATAAAAGCAGTGAAAACAATAACTAAACATAATCAGTAGTCAAACTACTAATCATATAAAGTCTTAGCTAAATAGGTATTTCAAACAGCATTCTAGGGATGTTGATTCTACCAATTGTTCCTACTAAAGTGCTAAACCTACTTGTCCTGAAAATTATGACAAACCGGTAGCAAAACAAATTATAGAATGCTTTTAATAGGAAAAGGGAAACCAAAATAAGAATTCAATAAAGGAGGGGTTTAGCAGCAATAGGAAAAAATAAGAGGAAAGCAAAGAGATCAATCAGCTCCAGAGTCTTGTTCAGTCTCATAATCTTCTTCTTCTTCTGAAGCACTGGCACCATTCTATTCATCATCCTCTTCCTCATCCTTCTTAGATTAAAGTTCAGCATCCTCATCATCAGCATCACCTGCAGCTTCTGATGTATCGTCCTTGTCTTCAGAATCCTCTCCACCAAGTATTCCTGCTTTGTCAGGACGAACCTCAATTCATCTGTAGGATTCCTGATGTGCAGCACATAGTGTAGTGACCCCATTTACCATATTTTGCATTAATTGATTTCGATCACTCAGCTGCTTAACCAAGGCATAGGTTGCCTGAACTATTTCTGTACTGGTCCTTGCAAGACCAGTATCACTTTTCGCTTCACCCTTCATTTTTACTACACCTCCAGCGTATGTCATGACTTTATGATCTATTATCTGATTTGTGAGATGTGACATGGTGCCCTAATCTCCCACCATCGGTATATTCCAGTGCCCAAATACTAAGGTCAGCCATCCTCCATATGGCAGAGCATGATTAGCCTTCTCCACACAACAGATCATATGTCCTAACATCATAGCAGTGAGGTTGACAGGAATGTGTTCAATGAGGCAGTAAATGAGAACACAGGAATGTGTCCTAACATTATACGGTCTTGTGCTCTAGGACACACTATCTCTGAGGCTATAGTGTGGAATACCCTCATGATTGGTTCTGTTAATTGGCCAATGGTGTACCCCTGCTTGTTGTCAGGTGGACCAGTAAAGATTCTGGTCTGGATCTGCTCTACTGTGACTCCCTTTATAGAACGCCAATTTTCTCTGGAGTAAACATCAAGTCCCTTTATAGGAACTTTGAGAATCTCAGCCGATTTCTTTTTAGATCAATTTATGGGAGTATCTTTAATAAAGGAGAAATAGGATCCATCATTTTTAGTACGCAGGTGTGAGTAAAATTCTTCAACTAGGGGCATGAACACATCTAAATCTTTTGCAAACAACACAGACTATTTCTTAAAATCTAAGGCCTCCTTATCTTCAATCAAGAATTTTTGTGCAACCCAACATTTTGCAACAGAAAATTCTACCAGAATATGTCTATCTTTCAGATTATATAGAGACTTAGGACTGGTAGACTTACTTTTCTTAGATTTCATGCTTGAAGAGACCGCAACATCACATTGCTTTCTCTTTTGCCCTGTTGTGGTTTAGTCTGGTTGTGCTTCCTTCATGATAGTCTTCCCCTTGGACGCTTCCGCACCCTTTTTAGCAACCATTTTCACACAAGTACCCCTGCTTGCTATTTTCTTTGTGTTCTCTTTCTCAGTGGTCAACTCAACTTCCTCTTCTTCTTCAGTAGCTTCCTTGCTTTTTGATTCCTCAACTGGTTTGGGATTGGTTTTAGGAGTGGTTGATTTAGATTTTGTGGTTGTTTATTTAGTAGCCTTCTTCTCAACTTTCTTAACCATTTTTTATGACGGTTTCTTAGTGCTGACTTTCTTTTCCTTCACTTCTTCAGTAACAACATCCTCAATTTGTTTAATTTCTCTTTCTTCGGATTCTACTTCTTCCTCCTCAACTTCTTCTTCATTCGACTTGGATTCAGATTCAGATTCCTTCTCATGTGCAGATTCTTCAACAATCTTTGGTTCCTTTGATTTTGATATCTCTATTGGTACTTGAGTTGATTCTTTGGATTTTGGTGTGGGTGGCTTTTTGGCAGTGGTTGATTTTATGGATGTAGGTGTGGAAGATTTGATGGTTTTGGCGGTTAATTTTGGTGTAACTGCCTTTGTGGTTGTTTTTGTGGTGGATTTTGGTGTGGGGGTCTTATAGTAATGGCTTTTGAAGTTGCAGTCTTGGTGTTCTTTTTAAATCAATGGTACTTCTTCATCTTCGTTCACATCTTCCTCTTCCATCACATCTTCTATTACAGACTCAATGACCTTGTCAACCATCTTCTTTGTTTTCTTCGTTTCAATTTCAGGAGATTCACTAACTTCTTTCACAACCAATCATGTGCTTCTCTTTTCGACATGATGAGACCGAATATTTCCTCTTTTTTGAGCACTAATAAACAATTTGAACAATGTGAGAGAAAGTAAGAAGAAGAATTTAGATGAATTAGGTTTTTGTGTGGGGAAAAAAATAGTCGAGAGAATATATATAAGATAAAGAAAATAAGAATATGAAATGAAGAAGGAAAGTATGATCAGAAGCATATATATATATATGTAGGAGATTTGAACCAATACGATTATCTTCAGAATATTTGAACAATATTTGTCCATTCAACAAAAAAGGCTGTTGCTAGTAATACAACCGTCATTATATGTATTTCCAAAAATTTGAATTTTTGAAAATAAACTGACTGACTAAAATTAACCGCCTCATGGATCTGGTTTCCTAATGGTTTGCAACTGGTCTGTCTCAGCTAACCTTTTACAAGATTATTCTAAGGTACTTGAGTACTAAATTGATCAGCTCAGCATCGCATAATAACTTTGTGACACCTAAAAAGCATAAAGAAAAATAAAACAAAAATATCTAAATATATATTGACATCATTTGACTAGCAAAAGGGACAAGTCAAGACTTAAGAGCTCATTGTCTAATTTTAATCATACCCAATAAGGTACGAATCTTGATGAACATTTCTCTACCTAAAGGTTTTGTAAAGATGTAAGCTAGTTGATCTTTAGACCTGCAAAACTCCAATTCTAAATTACCTTTTTCAACATTGTCCCTTAGAAAATGATGCCTAATCTCAATATCACTAGTGGAAAAAACTCTATTCGTATCGGGCAAAATCATACATTACGGACGGATTTTAGGCGTTACGTTTGTGGGGGTTACAGATACAGTTGTTATTTGTATCGGGCTTCTATTTGTTACAAATAACAAGTTATTTGTATCGGGATTTTGTGTGGACCGTTACAAAAAACGTGTTTGGAAAGTAGGACATGCAGTTATTTGTAACGGTGAAGTTTAATATGCCCGATACATTTGACTTAATTGTAACTGAAAGTTACTTTTGCCCGGTATAAATAGTGATTTTGTTTGTAACGTTTGAAAATCTGCCCGATACGAATACTTTATTTTTTGTAACGTTGAAACTATAGGCCCGATACAAATACACATATAATTTTTTTTTAAAAAAGCTGATGTGTTGCTAATAATCTACATGCTAATCCTGCATGCTTCCTAATGCTACTAGTGCACCATCAAAACCTGCACACCACCACCACAACCACCATGACCAACAACCACACTAGCTACTGCCATAGTATACATGCGTTAAATAATGAACATTCAATTTGTGGTAACTTGTATTGAATTATATAACTGCTAAAAAAGTTCCAAAAGTCTGTTTGTCAAATACATATACATAACCCTTCCCACTAGCTTGAGTTCTAAACTTCTAATCATCGTACCAAAGGATTCGAAACATGTTCAACATAAACTAAATACCACTTAATGTTTCCAAAACTTTGTACAAGTCATAGTGAGGTGAAAACAATGCAAAAACATCAATACAAGGGCTACATAAATAATGTTTTGAAGAATCTCGCCCATTGTTCTCGAACCTCTATCATTTTAGAGTCTTTGTACGAAGCAAGTGTTCGCAAATAAGTGTTCGCAAATAAGCCTGAAAAAATAAAACAACCAAAGTAATGATAAGATATATACGATCAACTTATCACCAACTAACCGGGTTTTAAATCACTACAAAATAGATATTTTTTGATGAGAAAAAAAAAAATTCAGGATCGAGGATGACAAAAGATGAAAAGATCATTATCCACTAATGTCTCATTAGGTGTCCTTACAAAGCAAGGTAACCAAATCAATTGCAAATGCTTGAAAACAAACATCCACGATGCAGAAAGTATGGAGTTAAATCACCTCAATAATAATTACATACCTCTCGCAAATCACCTTGACATTCTGAATGTCGTGCAACTATCTCATACATGTATCTCATAATGCAAGAGCCACACAATGTCCCGCTATTTTGTTGAGCACACTAACATTCGCATAAACCAATACTCGTTAGTGAACATAAAACAGCAACATTCCCATGTGTGACACATTTATTTAGGCAATCACATACCTCTACTGCTTTCCAAGACAGTTTCGCCTTACTCTTTTTTTATTCATTTTCACCTAGGCAAGCCCTATAGATCTTATAAGCTCTACAAAAACATTTGACAGTTATGTAAGCAAAACAAACTTAAAGTACGGGGTTGAAATAAAAAGAATTATGTGATTCATACTAACGTTGCAAACATGGTCACACAGTTTAAGGCGTGCTGCTTCGCATCAGGGTCAAAAATGAAAACAGAACCGACACGTAGGTCAAACACATGGAGAATCCAGTGACAGCTACAAAAATCACAACATATACACCACATTTTCATTCTTCATATAAAAGCCATTATCTGCATCATAATAACTTCTAAGTAAATATCCAAAACCACTTACTCTTGAAAATATGGAGCCAAAATAAATTTGCAATGCTTAGCCTTCTTTTCTATTTCGCTAGTGAACGCCTTTCTCACATATAGTTCAACTTCAACAAAGTTCCTCTTTATTTCAGCACTACTTGTAATCACACCAAAAAGCAACTACTTGTAATCAATTAAAAACATATGCCACTAGTATCAAGAAAATACTTACAGAATGTAGATGTGAACCAACAAAACATTAGCCCAAGCTCCTCTAAGGAATTCACAAATATCATTTTTGGTCACCCAAATTTGCATGCTTTCCTTGAGGTAAAATGTAGGTGACTTCAATGGAACGGAAAAGGTATCTCCATCTAAAGCACATATCCTGTAGTAAAATAACTCACACTCTTCTGTAAGATTCTGCACGACATCATCACCCACCATCTCCTCCATCCGTACATAGCTTGATTCAACAGCCTTTGGATCCCAACTCGCCACAAGTTCTTTTTGTTAGTAGATTCTTTGAATTTCTTATGAGGCGATGTAGGAGCCTGCAAACCAGAACAAGTTATGTAAGTATTAGCACCAAATGACACTTTTGCAAGTGGTATTTTAATATATATATATGTAATACCAACATCAAGATTAATTCACAGCCTGACCTTATTCTCAAACAAAACCAATGTCGTAGGTCACTGCACTATATATCCCCTAGCATCTTTCACCTTTGTCACACCATCGGGTGATGGTGCTGGAAGGTTGGAAGGTTGATAGTGCTGTTGCTACACACTTCTGATATTTGGTCAATGCTCACTCGATAATGGTCCCACAGCATGGAGGAGTTGTGCATGATCCTGCCGTTGTTCGGTTGTATTGTGCCTTTAGCAACGACAAACAAGTTCCCGGGATCGAGCTCATCATTCATAGCAAGATGACATTTTTTAAAGTCCTATGTTTAGATTGAAAAAATTGGTTAAAAGAAACAACCTCATGTAATGTAATTATGAGAATGGAAAGTTGAATCAAAAAATGTGTTTAAACCTCTATAACAACACGTAGTTGTTTCCCGTGATGTATTCCATTTGAGTCAGATTGAGGATGCTCACTTGCCACTTTATTTGAGCAATTAAAAGGTTGGTCGCCTATCATTTTTAGGTTGGTGTAGGAAGCTAGATATGTTTGCACTTCAGCAGCAACTCTTTCTTGGACCTTTGCTTCAAATTCCTCGGTTAGTCTTGCTTTGAACGCCTCCAATTCCTCCACAGAACACCCACTTTTAGCGCCCCTTTTTGTTTCTTTCCCAAACGCTTGCGTGTGCCCAACACCAACCCCACATCTCCGAATACCTTTCACAAATCCATGATGGTCCTTCTTTCCCAATGCCTTTGTTAAGGCATCAACACCATGCTCTTGGTCCGGAGCCTTTCCATACTCTTTTTCTGTTGCTTCTTTTTCCAATTGTTCCATCTATTAAAAAATGCATGTAATTAGGAAATCAAAAAATGAAAAGAATATAATGCATAACCTTCTGAAATTAAAACTAATATCTATAATTTCCACTACTTACTACTAGATTAACCACTCGAGCAGTCTCGGGTTTATTTGGGTCCACTTCACACTTTCCATCCTTTGTTTTCTTTTGATGAGCTAGACACCACTCCCATGCACGAGTTGCTAGCATGGACCCCCGCACTACCATCCACACTTCCTCCTTCTGTTGGAGCTGGAAGTCTGTTGTCCTTAATCCATTCTTGCCTTTTTCGCCCATAGCTTTTTTGGCCCAATGTATGCCGATGGATATTATGTCGAGCACTTTTCTTTGCAGTTTCACTTCTTTTTTGCATTCAGTAAAATCATAACACAAATAAGAGAACAAACACAGTTCAGTTCTGAAATTCAGTTCTGATTTTAGTTCTGAATTTCAGTTCTGAAATTTAGCTCTGAATTTCAACTCTGACATTTAGTTCTAATTTCAGCTCTAAATCTCACTTCTGAAATTTCAGTTCTGAAATGAAGTTTTGAATTTCAGTTCTAAAATTAATTTTTGATTTCACCTGGAAATTCTGAAATTCAATTCTTAATTCAGCTTGAAGTTCTGAAATTCAGTTCCGATTTCAACTCTGAATTTCAGTTTTGAAATTTCAGTTATGAAATTCGGTTATGATTTCAGTTCTGAAATTTCATTTCTGATTTCAGTTCTGAAATGAATGGAATTTCAGTTTTGATTGCACTTCTGAAATTTCATTTCTATAATGATTCATCAATTTACCTTAAACTCTTCTGAAGTGACATAACCTATGAAGGTTTTCCACTGATCTTCGGTGATGTATCCCTCATATAACTCCCATGGCGCTTTATCTGCATTAGGAGAGCCTGCTGGTGGTGCTGTACTTCTGTCCACAAATCCTGACACCAACAAGGATTTGTTGTGTCGGAACCGACTTGCTACAGCGCTTAGGAAATTTTTCTTCCTTCTACCTCGGGGATCATTTTCTATATGTAAAATTTTCTACAACATTCAATTGCATTGTTAGTAGAATTCATTAATGATTGATGAATACAACTATCTTCATGAACTATTGTTCACTAAGGCACCTACCTTCGTCTCCTCCCATATGCTCTCCATTTGATCTTCATCTACACCATCCCATCCTCTGATATTGATGTCCAGCTTCATAGCACACTGGCCAATTTGTTGGCCGTATTCCTTTGTCCATTCACTAGATGGCATGTCAAATTCGTCAAACTCAAGTGTCATTGGCCTCTTTGGTTGGAGATTCTCCGCTGGAGCTCTTCCTTTTCTTTTGTCATTTTTATTCTTTGAGACCGTACTTCCATCACCTTCTCCTTGCTCTTCCCTTGAACCATTTTCATCTCCATCCATTTTTAGCTTCTCAACCTACAAATTTTTCAATTTTTAAAGTGTTACAAAAAAAAAAAAACAATGGACCAGTACAGTCTAAATGGTCTGGCCATGTGAAGCATTGGTTGCTTAGGTTGTAGGGAAGCTGATATAGGTTAGTTGTACGTGATTTGGCATGTATGTATGCTGCTTAGTTTTTGCAGGCTGTTTTTGGTTGGTTTGGAGGGTGTCTTGCAGTGGCTGCTGGTTGTTCTGCAGTAGCTGTGTTGGTGTGGTTGGTGCTTGTGTTTTGCTGCTTGTAGGTTGGTTTGCTGTATTTGGGTGGTTTTGTGCTTGGTTGTGTGTGTTGCATTCTGCACGATGGTTTTTGTGGCTTGATTTGGTGCAATTAAGGTTTTGACTGTAGTTGCTGAAGCTGGAGGCTGGTTGTGAGGTTTTTGGTTACATTTGCAGACTGGTTTTTTCATCTCATTTTGACTGTTTTGGCTGGTTGCTGTTCTGTAGGTTTCTTTTAATGGTTGCTCGCTGCTGGTGAGGTGAAGGTGGCAGAGTAGTTTGGGTTGATGGTTGCAGTTGCTTGTTGGTTTGCTGGTTGTTTCTGATCAAAATACGATATGGTTTGATCAACTCTTTACTGGTGAGGTGAAGGTGGAAGAGTACTTTTTGTTTTTTTTTTTTGGTGCAAAGCAAGCATTGTATTAATGAAAAGAAACAACCAAATACAAACTAAGGCCTAGCCTTTGTTGGTTGAGTCAACCATTTACAAAGGCTAGCCAAAAGAAAACCCATCTAAATACAAAAGCAAACATAACACAATAAACCACTTCAAGGACCAACTCTAAACAATGTAACATAACAAGGACCACTAACCTACACAACTTTATAAATACTACAAACAACCAAGCAGCATCAACAATTTGACACCAGCATAACACCAACAAAACCAAAACAACCAAACAACAAGGCAGTCCCACTCACAACCAGGCAGCAACAGCAAAAGCAGACCCACACCCACTGTCACCTAATCATAGCACACTCACAGCCATCAGCAACCAGAACTAAGCACACCAGCACAACCAAACACACTTAACCAGACACCCTGCACACTCACAGCAGCAAAACAATACAACCAAGCAGCTAGACAACAGCCAGGCAATCAAACCAATAGAGGAAACCTGCACCCAAGCCAGACAACAACAACCAAACAAAGCATAACAATTTCGCAATATTAGAAGTCAACATAAATCCCATCTTCAATGTTGAAGTCATTATCATCAACTATATCATCACCGTCTCCTAAGGGGCGACGACCAATTGATATAGGTGGGATGTCATCAAATTTATCATAGTCGTCCTCGTCAACCACATCTTCAACTCCGACAATAGATCTTTTCCCTTAAACAACTACTTGCCACTGGTGTTCTACATTGTTGACCACATAGAAGACTTGCTTTACTTGGGTGGCCAAAATGAACGGCTCTTGAGTTTCATTGGAACGGGTGGAGTCCACCATAGTCATACCATCTTCATTAACCTTGCAACCAGGACGGTTGTCCACCCACTTGCATCTAAAAACAAGAATTTTGAATTCAATATAACCCAGCTCTAATATTTCATCAATGGCCCCAAAATATGATTGGGTAGCATCAACAGGATTAATATACTTTGCACTCAAGTATTCAATAGAAGAGGCAACAACCGTGACACCACTATTTTGGTATACACCCTTGTCGTCTTGTCGTTTGGTGTAGAAGGAAAATCCATTGATATCATAACCATCGAAGGAAGTAAGAAGTGACTGAGGACCCCTTGCCAACAATTGCTTGCTTTAATTCAATGTTAACTTGCTTCTAAAACCATTCGACAAATTANCATTCGACAAATTGACGATTATGCTCTTGCGTTACCTGATAAGTGGTAAACCCAGGGTTTTGACGCTTCAATTGGAAGATATGTTTCTCTATGTAAGGGTGAACTTCAGAAAGATGTTGCAAACACACAAAAATGCGCCTTTTGATATCTATGAGGTGGAGGGCATATCATCTTACGACCAATCGTTCCATGCCCTTGTAGTCTACCCTGGTGACGAGATTTGCCTACTCCAATCTCCTGAGCCATACCCAAAAATGCTGCACAAAAAATTGAGGCCTCCTCTACCGTGTAGTTTTTGATGATACTACCTCCTGGTTTTGCTGGATTCCTTGCTTTGTCTTGTAAGGACCCCATGAATCTCTCAAATGGGTATATCCAACGCAAGAAGACAGGACCGCATTCTTTAACCTCACGAACAAGATGTAAAATCAAGTGAACCATTATATCAAAAAATGAAGGTGGAAAACACATCTCGAATTTGCAAAGGGTTACAATGATGTCTTTTTCGAGAGTATCAAGCTCTATAGGATCCAGCACCTTGCTACATATTTTAGCAAAAAATGATACAAATGCAGGTATCAGTGATAGTGATGATATTAATGAAATAAGTTATGGAAAATTTGATAACAACTTCGAAGGTGGTGATATCAAGAGTGGCAATGGTAAGGATGCAACCATAGGTGAAATAATTGCATACAGTGGTATAAGCTATATGGGTGCATCAAGGGTAGGGATTTGCGTGTGCATGGTCACATGTCAATAATATGGCACGCAAATCAAGGCAAGAATGGTGGATTTGGGGAACAAGATGGTTTTTGCCTATGATTTTTTTCCCACAGGGTTTTTCTCATTTCAGGCTTTGAGTCTTTATTTCTTGGTGAGTCTTGATCATCATAATTATGCTAAAATGCATGGAAGACAGGTTCTTGAAGATTTCTTGATTAAAAGATTGGATCTTGAAGCATTTCTTGAAGATCTTGAAGAAATCTTGAAAATTGCGCACATTGTGACGAAGCTTCTTGCGAGTTTTTGGACGATTTTCTTGGTTCTTGGGCTCCAAGCAAGTGGCGTGATTTTAGTCTAAATTCTGATGATTATCTTGTTAATTAGTTAGTTAGATAAGTTGTTAGGATATTTTCTTGATTTGTTAGTTAGTTAGAGTTTGTTAGGAAAGATAAGATCAAAGTGCAAGTTGCATGATGATGTGGCAATCTTATTTTTAGTTTGTTGAGCAAAAGTAGGATTTATTTTCCTAGTCTTAGGCGTGTTTTTTTAGTCTATTTTAGTTAGGATTTTGTTGATGATTATACCTATAAATAATCTCAACATTAGGATGTAATTAATGAAGTTGAAGTTGGAGTTGCATGATGATGTGGCAATCTTATCTTTAGTTTGTTGAGCAAAAGTAGGATTTATTTTCCTAGTCTTAGGCGTGTTTTTTTAGTCTATTTTAGTTAGGATTTTGTTGATGATTATACCTATAAATAATCTCAACATTAGGATGTAATTAATGAAGTTGAAGTTGGAGTTGAATAAAAAAAAAAGAGTTGTTTGTTTACTTGAAAACAAAAATCCGAAATTTAAGAGTTGGTGGTTAAATTCTTTATACTCTTGTGATTTAATTAGTAGCTTGGAGGGTGCTTAGGCTTTAATCAAAGGACTAATTGATCAACCTAAAATTAAGAATCTTGGTGACTTGGTCTTTATAGATTCGAAATTTTAGTATATCCCTTTGTGAGTTTTTGTTCACACGAAAATTCACATCAAAAAACAAGAACAACTTTAGAATAGGGTGTCTTACATTTTTCGGCAAAAGGCCTCGAAGTGCAATGGGAAGAAATACTTGCATTAAAACATGACAATCGTGGGATTTCATGTTACTTAATTTCTTATCTGCCAAAGACACATAACGTCTTACATTGGACGAATACCCCGTAGGTACCTTGATCCCATACAAACATTCACAGAACACCCTTTTCTCTTCCTTCGACAAAGTGTAACAAGCTCGAGGCAAATAGGCTTTCCTTTCATCATCACTATATTGTGGCCATAGCTTGGGTCTAATGTTGGCATCTTGCATGTCCTTCCGAGTACTTAGACCATCCTTTGTTTTCCTCGGCATATCTAACAAAGTACCAACTAGTGAATCACAAACATTTTTTTCGATGTGTATTACATCGACACAGTGTCTAACATTAAGATGTTTCCAATATGATATATCCCATAGTATAGACCTTTTCTTCCACAAGACACCCTTCTTTGACTTTGACCCTTGCTTCTGAGTTTTATCAAAAATTGTTTTCACATTTTTTACTCTCTCATAATCCTGCATTCCACTTAGTGGATCCCGACTCACCTCGTCCTCAGTCATCCCATTGAATAGTGCTTTCATCCTTCTGTAAGGGTGATATCGAGGGAGGTGCCTCCTAGTGTGCATGAAGACATTCTTGCCAAAATTTTTAAGATATTGAGGTGGGAAGTCGTCTTCACAAATTAGGCACTCTTGCTCACTCCTCACCTTAAACCCAGATAGATTTCCATAAGCAGGGAAATCATTTACGGTACAAAATAGCATCGAGTGAAGGGTGAAATTAGACTTTGTATATGCATCATACATTGGGACACCAACATCCCACATGTACTTCAAATCATCAACCAAGGGCGCTAAGTACACATCAATGTCATTACCAAGTTGCTGAGGACCTGGTAGGAGGAGTGATAACATGATGTATCTTCGTTTCATGCATAGCCACGGAGGCAAGTTGTAAATGGTCAACAAAACTGGCCATGTACTGTGTTTGCTACTCAAATTACCCTAAGGATTCATCCCATCAGTACTAAGTCCAATTCTTAAATTCCTTCCTTCTCGCCCAAATTCAGAGAAATCATCATCAATCTTCTTCCACTACTTCTCGCCGGCTGGATGTCTAATTAGCCCATCTTTCTTCTTTTCCTCAGAATGCCACACCAAGTTTTTAGCATCCTTCTTTATAGGAAAAGGTCTCCTAAATCTACGAATTATTGGAAGATACCATAGAACTTTAGCCGACGACCACTTTTTGCAATATGTGCTTTTTCCCTCACGCTTGTACCGTGATTGTCCACAAATAGGGCATGCATCCAGCTTTTCATATTCCTTGCGATAAAGGACACAATCGTTAGGGAATGCATCTATCTTCTCATATACTAAGCCTAAAGGATTCATCAATTTATCAGCATAATAGTTGGACTTTGGGATGTCATTCCCATCGGGAAACATGTCATTTAAGGTTTCCAACAACCATGTGAAACTTTCATTCGTCCAACCACTCTTGGATTTTATGTTAGATAATGTTAAGGTGGCCGACAACTTCGAGTATTTAGTGCACCGTGGTATAAAGGTGTCTCTGCAGCCTTCGACACATCATCAAGAATAGAAGGTTGGTCATTAGTGTGGTCACCCATAACATCCATCATGTCATCCATTCGTTCATGTTCAACTTTGTCGTCACCATATAATCATCATCCATTTGCAATGAATGTTGATCCCCCATTTGATGGTCATTGTTATCCCTTGAGGGTAGTGATTCCCCATGATAATGCCACACTTCATAATTAGCAGTAAACCCACGACACATTAGATGGTCCTTTATTTTCACAATATTCGCCTACCTCTTCACATTACCACAATCTCGACAAGGGCAATAATATGTTTCATGCTTTTTCAGTCTTTTATATTCTAAGGCAACATTACAAAAATAATCTACCCCATCTCGGTAGGCATTTTCACGTCGATCACCATACATCCAATTTCGATTCATTTCTAAAAACATAATGATGATGAATGTTAGTACACGCACACTTCGACATATTCATAAATTTCAAGAGACAAGGACATTGACTTTTTCATACTAAAAGGCTTCAAATGTTATCATCCTCAAACTTACGACATGCTATCATCCTCAAGTGCATTGTTAGCTTTTTGTGGGACTTTTCGTTCCCTAGTTGGTGTGTTTATTGTTTGGTAGATTAACAATACTTGTGCTGTACAATAGCTACACTATATCCATATCAGATGGTAGTTGCTTTTTTTGACAATTAAGTTGTCATAGACTGATGTACGCAGAGGTTATTACTTCAGGAATAATTAAGTTCTGTTGTTTATTTTATCCATGACACTATCAATTATATTATGCTTAAGCTTAATTACATCCAATATCAATTGAAGATACATTGTTCTTAAACAATCATTTAACAGTTATCTTTTCTTCACTTAAACTCAATTTCGTCTCAAATAAAATGGCACCCATAATTTACATTCTACAAACATACATTTATAATAAGAACACAAAAAACCCCAGAAAAATGTAATTCTTAACAAAACCCCCAAAAACCCAAAATCAAAATTGGGTAAATGAGAATAATCAATAAACCCTAAAAAAAACACCCAACAATAAAGATATTCAGAATCTTTAGCTATACATCAAAATTAAACCCATTAAAAACAAGATGTTTTTTTTTTTAAATTTTCTTAAAACCCCATTAAAGCAACAAGCAAAAGAAGCTCAAAAAGCAGTTGAAAACCACCCAAACAAAGGATGCTGCGTATAAGCTGAAAAGAATTCACTACTCAACCATATAAAACTGCAGCCCCTCCAATCCACTCATTATAACTGCAGCTTTAACAACTACAGTCTTAACAACTACTACACTACACAAAAGTCAAACTACACACATAACCATGCAGGAGTAAACCATCCACATAACACAGCAAAACAGAGAAGTTCATCGAAGATTCAAGTGTACTGAAGTAATTAAACAGAGAGGAAGCTGACTAAAATCAATTATATGAGGAAGAAGTCGTAATGATTACAAAATTATTCAACCTAACACGTACAACACACCCCTAACTCTTAGATGTTTCAGTCCACCATACTTCCACCTTAGAGTCAGAGCATTTATACACTTGGTTAGTCATTTATTTGGAAATGGTATAACATACAAAGAAGGCACATAGATAAAAGATCAATCAATTGATTGACTTTCAAGATAAAAGATCCTACCAAACCTTTTGTGGGTTAAAGTAGCAAGTTGCAACCCATTTTAGTACCCTAAACTTTACTCCCGCTTCAAACATCACTCAATTTATGTAATCCAATTCAATTCAATTCAAATGTTAAATCCAATTTATTATGGTCAGACAGTTTCCTCCGTTATAAAAATTGTTTCTAAAAACAGCAGAAAGAAAGACAATAAACCATAATTCAAAGAGTCATTTTTTAGAATCGTAACATAAATTCGAAAAATACAAAAATCACTAAAAAGCAAGAAATCACAACTTAATACACCAATTGATAAAAAAACAAAAACCCATCAGTTGAGATTACTAATAAAATTTAAAAACAACAAAAATAATCATGTTATTATAAAAAAAAATTGAAAATTCAGAAATGAAGAACTAAAATGGACAAAAGTAAATAAAAAACCTCAAATGGGTAGGAAGAATAGTCACATACGTATACGAAAGAGGGGTAGATTAGATTTTGACTAACAACTGAAATTTTATTTTATTGTATTATTATTTTTTTTTTTTGGTTTTGGGTTTTGACGGAGAAAGAAGAAGTTTCTGATAGTAGAAGTGAAAGACAGTCAAAGAAGAAGACTGACAGAAATGTGATCTGCACTTTCAGTAGGATTTTTTGAAGGTAAGACTTTCTTATTCTTGTTTTTCTTCTTCTTCTTGCTCCTTTTCTTTTTAGTCTTGAGATTATTTGAAGGTTGCACAACAACAATAACAAATTGTTAATAAAACAACAGAATGAAACAAGGACTCAAATCAATCATTACATTAATAAAACCAAAGAACTAAAGTCATACACCAATTTCCAGATTGGTAAGACTAGGCAAGTAGTCAAATTACTCAAATTAAACAACTCCATTATCGTGCTATTAGTACATTGTTGTTGTATGTGATTCTAATTACTCAAATTAAACAAAACTCAATTCAAAATCCAAAGTAATCGCATAACAACAAAAGGAATTACTGAAAGTAATCGCCAATTTAGAAATATCAATAGAAATTGATAAATTACAAAAAAAAAATACAATAAAATTACATAAAAATTGCTAAAGTTTAGAATTATAGCAAAAAAAAAGGCACGAAATTCTAAAGAACATAAGCTAGCTAAGAAGAAGAAAAGTAACCGCAAATTACCCAAATATTGCGCAAATTCAGAAGAAAGTTACAGCAAAGAAGACCAAAAATTGCGAGAAGGGGACCTAGAAAATGCAGGCGGTGGAATTAGCGACAAAGAAAATACAATTGTTGTGGTGGTCAAAGAGAAGATAATGGTGGTGGAATTTGCAACAAATTAAGAAGAGATAGTGGTGGTGGTCAAAGAGAAGATAGTGAGGGAAGAACGAAGTTAGTGGGAGAAGATAGTGGGAAGACGAAGTTGGTTTTTAAAGATGTTTGATTTTGGAGAAGATGATACCGGGAAGGATTTGCATGTGTACTATTTTGTTAGGGTTTTTAATAAATTCAAAATGTAACGGGCATTTTAACCGTTAGCTACAAATAATGATTATTTTTAGTAACGAGCTTTCAAACAACTGATACAAATAGTATATTGTGTAACAAATAGTTAAGTAATTGTAACGAGTAAAAAGTAATATAGCTACAAAAACTCTTAACTGTAACGGTCTAACAGTAAGTCCGATACAAATAGTGGAAGAGTGATCAAAATAACTAAGTAATTGTAACGCCTTACCAATTTGACCGTTACGAATATAATATTTGTAACTATATCTTCCAATTCCCGATAGAAATAGGGCGTTATGTTTAGGAAATTTTCCACCAGTGTATGCTTGGTTTGAGAATGTGGGACAGGATTTTTTGAAATATTGATTGCACTTGTGCTATCACATAAGATGGGAACACTTTTGAAACAGATCCCAAAATTCTTTAGTTCTAACTTTATCAACAAGAGCTGAGCACAACATAAAGCTGCTGTGGATAAGGCCACAAAATTTTGTTTCTTAGATCCCCATGAGATAAGACAGGAACATCAGAAGTGAGCCATTCCAGAAGTTCTCTTCATGTCCACAATAAAACCAACAAAGCCAGCATCTGTGTATCCTATAAGATTCATACTGCTACCTTTTGGATACCATAGACACAGATCATCAGTACCATTTAGATACCTTAAAATTCTCTTAACGACCTTTAGGTGAGATTCTTTAGGGTTGCTTTGAAATCTTGCACACAACCATAATAAAAACACTATATCTTGCCTACTGGCTATTAAGTAGAGCAATGAGCCAATCATACCTCTATAAAACTCACCCTCAACACCCTTCCCCTTCTCATCAAGGCTCAATTTAGTGGAAGTTGGAATAGGTGTTTCGTACGATTTGCTGTCTTGAAAGCCATATCTTTTCAGCAATTCCTTGAGGTACTTCTGCTGATGAATCATCATTCCATCTTTGGTTTGCTTGATTTGAAGTCCTAGAAAGAATCCAAGTTCTCCCATCATACTCATTTCAAATTCAGTTTTCATCAAATCTGCAAACTAATTACATAAATCAGGATTAGTAGCTCCAAACAAAATATCATCTACATATATCTGGACCACTAGCAGATCGGTTCCCTTTTCCTTCAACAATAGTGTCTTGTCAACTAAACCTCTCTTATATCCATTTCCTACAAGAAAACTGGACACCCTCTTATACCAAGCTCTAGGAGCCTGTTTGAGACCATAAAGAGATTTGTCAAGTTTAAAAACATGGTTTGGCAAGTCACTATCTTCAAATCTAGGGGGCTGTTCCACATATGCATCTTCTTTCAAATAACCATTAAGAAAGGTTGTCTTAACATCCATTTGAAAGAGTTTAAAGTTCATATGAGCTTCAAAAGCAATCAAAATCCTTATTGCCTCAAGCTTGGCAACTGGAGCAAAGGTTTCATCATAATCAATTCCTTCCTATTGGTTAAATCCTTGGACCACTAGTCTGGCTTTGTTCCTGACTGTAATACTAGCATCATCCAGTTTGTTTCTGAACACCCTTTTAGATCCAATAACAGGCATGTTTTCCTTCCTGGATTCAAGATGTCATACTTGATTTCTCTCAAAATGATTGAGTTAATCTTGCATGGCTAAAACCCAATCTGGATCCATTAAAGAAGTCTTATAATAAGTTGGTTCAACATTTGAAAGAAAAGAATAGAAAGCACAAAAGTTTTGTAGAGTAGAATTCCTTGTTTGCACCCCTTTGTTAAAATCACAAATGATAAGATCAGAGGAATGAGCAGACTTATACTTAAAGGATTTGTTCATATCAAGATTTGCATTGGTGCCTTCTATTGTTGAACTGGTTCCTGTACTAGTTCCCCCTGTTTCATTGTTATTTTGAACAGGTGAACCTGGTTCCATAGTGGTCTCAACTGCATTGTATTCATGTGGTTGAGCCTCTGAGTCACTATATCCTCCTCTTACTCCATGAGCTTCTTTAGTTTGCGTTTGACCAGACTCTTCCTCTCTAGGAGAGTTGTGTGGTGAATCTGGTTCATCACCTTCTACTTCTTTAGATCCTGTAAAGTTTAGCATGCCAAACATGCTTGCTAAACATATGAGTTTCAGCAAACAGAACATGGATACTCTCTTCAACACACAAGGTTCTTTTGTTGAAGACTTTGTATGCCTTGCTGTGTGAAGAGTATCCAACGAAAACAGCCTCATCACTTCTGGGATCTAATTTGTCCAAACATGATTTACCATTATTGTGTACAAAGCATTTGCACCCAAAAACGCGTAAGTGTGCAATATTTGGTTTTCTTCCCCTAAGAATCTCATAAGGTGCTTTCTTTAGTACAGAACTCAGCATTACCTTATTTAAAATATAGCAATCAGTAATCACAGCTTCAGTCTAGAAGTTTCGAGGTAGACCACTCTGTACAAGCATTGTTCTTGCCATTTCTTCTAGAGTGCGGTTTTCCTTTCAACCACTCCATTTTGTTGTGGAGTTCTGGGGGTTGAGAAATTGTGAGATACACCATGATCATTACAGTAGGTAATGAAGCTGACATTGTAAAATTCATAACCATGATCAGACCGGAAAGAGACCAGTTGATGATTAATCTTATTTTGACTTGTTTTATCAAGATTACAAATTCTTCAAAGGTTTCATTTTTAAACTTCAGAAATACTGTCCAAGTATAAAGAGAGTAATCATTAACTAACACAAACACATAACTATGACCATTTCGACCTTGTACACGCATGGGTCCACACAAATCCATGTGCATAATTTCGAATGGTCTAGTAGTGCTTACAAACTTCTTTTGCTGAAAAGAGGACTTGACATGCTTACATTTTGCACATTCATGACAAATATGATCTGCAGCAAACTTAATGTTAGGTAAACCTGTAATTAAATCCTAAGATCGTAGTTTATTCAACAAAGAAAAACTTACATGTCCAAGTCTCTTGTGCCACAACCAATGATCATCCTCCATAACATTGAGACAAGTGGCACTAGTCTTAGGAATTTGACTCAAAAATATTATGTAAACATTATTGTGTCGGAACCCCTTACAGACCATTTCCCTTGTTTCAGTGTTGACTATGTGACAAAGATTTGTTTCAAATTCAACATGGTTTCCTTTGTCACATAGTTGAGATATGGTCAAGAGGTTATGTTTCAAACCTTCAACAAAATATACATTATCAATTTCTTGAGAAAGCGTCTTACCAACCTTACCTATACCTTTAAACAAACCTTTACTATTATCTCCAAAGGTAACACTTCCTCCTTCATAGGCTACGAGTGAAAGAAATTGACTTTTATCTCCAAACGTGTGTGTTGAGCAACCACTATCCAAATATCAGAATGGCTTTCCTTTCACTTTAACCTGCACAAACAAATCAAGGTTTAGTTTTAGGAACCTAGTTTTTCTTAGGTTGTTAATGGGAACTGGATTGATACTGTCCTTTCTAACCCAGATTTGTTTTACATTTGTCTTTCTCGTTTTATCATGTTTTCCATTTTTAGACAAATTATGTGTGTGACTCTGATGATTATGAGTTCTTTGAATATGAGACTGATTTTTTTATTATGTTTTTGCTTTGTCCAACAAGTTTCAATAACATGTCCATTCTTACCACAATAGGTGCATACATGCATGTCTTTTGTAAAAACATACTTACGTCTCTTGAATTCATAAATCTAAGTCTCATCTCTTCCCAACTGTTGGGGCTACTGGGAACTACTTCCAGAATGTTGTGAGGTCAAACCTCATAGAGTTACTATGTTGTGAGGTCAGGATGTTTAGAGTATTTTGAGCATCGAGCAAGTTATTCATTAGTCTTAGGCAATCAGTCAAATCTTTTTCCTTGATTTCAAGTTTCTGAAGCTGAGCTTGATTATATTTAGCAGCAATGGCAAGATCTAACTTTACCCTATGAAGCTCATCCTTAAGTTTTGAAATCAATTTAGGATCTGGTTAAGAAGTGGTATGAGTATTCTTGCCTTTCCTTAGTTGAGATATTTCAGCTTGTAGATCATAGAATTTAGTTTCATATTCTATGTGTAAGAATTCAATATCAACATCTTGATTGTCTGAAATAGCTTTGGGGTTGATATCTTTTCTTAATTCAGATATTTCAGCTTGTAAATAACAAATCTTACCTTCATATTCCAAACATAAGTTATTGACATTAATAGTAGAACTACTTGTGCTAGCAAGAGAAGTTTTTATATTCACATGCTCTTTGAACAATTCTTCCACATCATCAACCATATAATTATATGCTAGAATTAAGTCAAAATGTTCTAGAGAAAGTGATTTATGTTTAAGAACTTCAAGATTTCTATCTTCAACTTCTGCCTCCTTGAGCTTACTAAAGCTTCTTTCATTATTTTGATAAAAATCTGCTTTTGAAAACACTGATTGAGGTTTTAGCATCTCAAGTTCTATGTTCTTATGATCCAGACTTATTTTAAGCTCTGAAATTTTTTTTCTTTCAGTTCTGTACAAATAAGTTCAAGCTCATTAGAACGACATTCACTCAGATCTTGATTTCGAGTAACTTCTCTTAGTTTCTTTTTGTTAGCCTTTTAAGAAGCATTGCCTTTAACATTTTGTTCTATAGCAGCATCCATAAAATTTAGTAACTCATCTCTATCACAATACTTCATTTGATCTTGCATATCAGAAATAGTTACGTGTTCTTCATCAGAAGAGCTGCTTCCAGCCATGAGACATATGTGTCCCTTCTTTCCTGAACTGGTGTTCCTCTAGTCTACTTCTCCCAAAAATGCAGTCACACAAACTAGGGCTTCTTCCTCATCACTTTCACCACCGGAGTCAGAATCTCCCCAGGAAGCAAGCATGGCCCTCTTTGTCATCTTTTTCTCCATTTGTCCTCTCTTGTCAGTTTTCCATGTTGGAAATTCCTTTAACATATGTCTAGTTTCACCACATTTGAAGCAACCAGTGCTGGTACTGGTCTTCTTCATGTTGCCTTTGTTCTTCCAGGATTTTCCCTTATATTGAGATCTTAGGCTTCTCTCAAAGCTTCTTGCCATGCGACCTATTTCATCCAAATCTTCTTCATTTTCTTCTCCCTTCAAGGCCAACCCTCGACTTTGGGCTGTTCCTTCCACCTTAGTGCTTACCAACATCTCATGAGTCATTAAGGGCCCAATAAGTTGTTTTACAGTCAGAGTGGTTAGATCCTTGGCTCCTTCGATTGCAGTTACCTTAGGCAGCCATTTACCTGTCAAACTTCTCAAAACTTTCCTAACCAAATCTTCACTAGTGAAACTTTTTCCAAGAGATTTTAGTTTATTAATAATTGACATAAAACGAGTGTACATATCTTTTATATTTTCTTCTCGATTCATATCAAAAGCTTCATATTTAGACATAAGCATAACTACCTTAGATCTCCTGACTTCACTAGTGCCTTCATAGGCTAACTCTAGAGTTTCCCATATTTCATTTGCAGTAGAACAAGCTAAAATAAGGCTTACCTCATTATTAGCAATACCTTGTTGAAGAAGTGACACAACCTTTGTGTTCTTCTCAAGTGTCTTAAGATCTGTGCTAGTGTATTCACTCTCCTTTTTCACTATTCCATCGGGGTGTTTAGACAACTTCTTAGGACCATTTTCGATTATCATCCAGCACTCATAGTCAGTTCCAATGACAATTTAATTTTTTGCATGCAGTTCTTCCACCAGGGATATTTTGTTCCATTAAAGTTGGGAAACCTTGATCTAGGATTTCCATTCATCATCTCTTGATTACTCATCTTTTCTTCCTTCTCTAGGTGTTACCCTTTGAAGAAGTTAGGCTGTAATAGCGATTGAAAGTACAAGTGACACTCAAGAGGGGGGGGGGGTGAAATGAGTATTGTAAAGTTGTTGTAAATTATTTCGATTAATTGTAAGAACAGTTTAGAACCAGTACTCAAGTAGCGAAATAATAAAGAAATAAAATAAACAACACCAAGATTTAACGAGGTTCGACTTCTAATAAGTCTACGTTCTCCACTCACTCACTCTTTTATTAATCAACTCAGAATAACAAAATAATTATACTCAATCAATTATACACCTATGCACAATATGATTCCCCAACTTCCATCTATGGAAGTTTGACTCAACCCTCAACTATGAAGGTTCCAATGAAGATGATCCCTGATCAACTTTCCCAACAAAATGAACTCTCAGAATTCTCAAATTACAATCCTTTGTCTCTCAATAACAATTAGCCTAAATGCTTACAAAAGAGAGAAAATAAAAACCTTAAAGTGGTTATCGGGTTTATGCGAGATTGAGACTTAGAGAGCACTTTTGCAAATTGTGATCTTCAGTTTTGTTCGTGCAAAAGTTATATGTGGTTGTCTTCTGGCCAATATCCTTAAAAAAGCATTTGGCTAGTATATCATGTAATATTGCAAGAGAATATTTTCCTTGGGATTATAGAAATAATCCCGGGAAAATTTTCTCACTGATTTTATCTGAAATCACATAAAATCAGCACAATATTATATAACATACTTGCCATACTTAAGAATATATTCCTTGCATACCAATCCAAGCATCCGTGTTATTTTTGAAAAACAATTTTGTGGGGAAAAAACTTTCCTAAAATACGGATGTGTGAAGTAAACTCTAGGGGACTGGTTTATCACTGTTTGCAGACTGTTCTAGTCAGCCAAGTTTACTTATAATTATGTATGCCAAGTAACTTAAGTTCCTTGTCATTCATAATTAGTGCATCTCTGTAATCTCAATCTCTATATTGCATAAATAAACCTTCATTCCACTTACATTGCATCTAAGACCTAACAATTAGACTCCATGAGCTTGATCTTCATACAAACTTCAAGACTTGGCTGCTCGAGCATTATCTTGTCATCATTGAACTTGTTTCTTTAGTACCTGCACATGCAAACAAAAACTTGCATACAATATAATAGTTCAATGTGGTTTGTCATCATTCAAAACAAAATCTAGGAACTCAACAGTGCTAAATAGTTAAGTTTGTGGCTTTGTTTTGATTAAATATTGTCTTTCGATGTTAAGTTATGTTTTGGAACGGTTTTGGCGTCTTTAGTAGACTTATAGAGCCTTTTATGAAGTAATTACAATTTCCTCGGGATGTGTGCCAAGTTACGAGAAGCTACGAACGAGATTTAAAGGAATCGAGCGAAGAACTGAAGAGAATCGTGAAAATAATGCTTAGTTTAATTGATGCGGGCGGAGCCTTTAACGTGATGTTGATATATGCGCTCGCAACATAGATAAAATTTTCTACAAAAGCCATACCAAGACCCCTGTGGGCGCAGGGAAGGATTCCATTTTGGCCACTGCTGGCGCATGGCGTCTCGATTGTACTCCGCTTGGTTTTTCTGCGTGGATTTAATTAAAACCTAAATCCTCTAAATACCCTATGTATTGGGTGCTCGACCCTAAATAGTTTTTATAATAATTCTATACATAGAAATCCTAAAACACTTCTCTCTCTAGAATTTTAGAAGTAATTAGTTTGTTCTTGACGATTCGATTTCAATTTATGCAATTCAATCAATCTTTTGGTAATGCCTGTCCTTTTGCTTTTCAGTTCTCTTTAGTTCATGAATCTCTTTAGTTTGTTGCTTTTTAGTTCAGTTAATTAGTTGTTAATTTAGTTTTATTAGTAATTAATTTAGTTTTAATTCTAGTTTTAATAAATTTTTGTTCATGGCTTTGTTATTTAATTTTGCTTTTGTTTTAGTTCCATTAATCATGAGTGAGTAGCCTTTTTCTCTAGGCCTAGGGGATCTATGATCATGTTGTGAATTTATTTTTTTTCGTTAATTAGTTCTTGGTTGTTAGTTGAATTCCAATTATTTATTTTCATTGATTGCAATTAAATTGTGGCTAGATTTAGTTGTGAGTTAGGTAACTGTCGAATTCAAGGCCGAGAGGTAAGATTACCACAATTAGACCACTAAATAATAGGCAAACGAATTTATGCGAGCGAGAGCCGGAAAAAGAATTTTAAGGAGTCTCAGTTCGAGAGAATTACTGAGCCCTAGTTCAATGAATGTCAATGAATTGATTAATGAGCATTTTATGAGTTTATTGATTGATCATAGTGAACCAACCGCCCTAGGTGTTCATCATAAGAGTTTAATTCATTAATTTCTTGTAATTTCCTTAGTTTTTGTTATTGTTGTCTTAGTTTTAGTAACTTTATTAGAACTTTCACAAAGACCCCTTACACAATTTAGACTTTTTAAATTTAATAGAGTTTAATCGCTTCCCTGAGGAATCTATCCCGACTTCCCTAGCTATATTATTTACAGTTGTTCTGTATTTTGGAGAGGTGTGGATAGCCTTGTTCAAATTTTGGCACCGTTGCCGGGGAGGAAATTCTTAGTTCTATTGGTTGGGTTTCAATTGTTCTTTTAGTTCTCAATTTTTATTTTATTTCCTCACCTGAAGGAACCTTCACGTTCTTTGAGGTAGTTCTCATTTCATCTTTGAGTTTCGATTGTGTGCAAGTATTAGGTTGTATGCTAGTTTCGATTAGTCCTGAACCAGAAAGATCATTGCATAAACGGAGTCGTAGAAGGAAGTGGAGATTGCGGAGAATCATCATTTTCGAACGGACACTGACTAATTTGGAACAAATTTTTGCTGATTTGAATATTTCCAATAACTCCAATAAGGAAGAGATAGCAGAATCACATTTCAATGACAACAACGTACCACGGAATGATGCACCACAGCCGCCGCCACCAAGGACCTTAAAAGGCTATTCTCAACCAAGTTGTGCAATTGTGGGAGGTGGTTATCGAGTTCCTGAGGCTTTGAATTTCGAATTGAAGATCGAAATTTGAATTTGAATAACTTCATTCAGTACTGCAATTAATTTAAGCAAGCTAGTGTGACTAAGGATTATATACAATGTATGATGCTCCCATTCTCATTGAAGGACAACGCTCGTTCTTGTTTAAATGGTTAAAACATGGATACTATCAATAGTTGGGATGAATTAGCTCTTGCTTTTTATAGGAAGTACTATCCTCCGGAGAGATGTGCACAACTTAGGAGTCAAATTACGAATTTCAACCAAGAAACTCATGAAATGCTTTACGATGCATGGGAGAGAATTAAAGAGTTGTTGTGAATGTTCCTTCATCATGGTCATAAGAAGTGGTTTTTAGTGCAATCTTTCTGCAATGGTTTGGGTAATGAGAGTAGAACATTGCTTCATTCTGTTCCTGTGGTCGATTTAAGAACCAAGAAGTTAATGCTGCATATGATTTGATGGAGCAGATTGCCATTCATAATTCTCAGTTCATTAATCCTAGAGGACATGCTAAGAGAGGAGGAAAACATGTGATAGATAACAAGTATAAGAGTTTGGCTTCACAAATCAATGCAATTCATGAGAAGCGAGACAAGATCAAAACACCATCCTCTAATCCAATGACGGTAGCTGCAATGGCTGCACTTTCGGGAGCTACTGATGTCTTTTGTTATTTACGCTGGTGTTTTGGGCATATTATTGAAACATGTCATAGTTCTATGGAGCAAGTATGTGGTTTTCAAGCTTACAAGAATAATCCATTCTCCAACACATACAATCTTGTAGTATTCTTGTAAGCTTGAAAATCTTGTAGTTCTATGGGCATATTATTCTTGTAGAATAATCCAGACTTCTCCTACAAGAATACTAGCAATGTTCAAAATCCGCAGCAGCAACATTTTGCACCATAGCAACAACTGGTTCTACAATTTCCTTTACCTCAAGCACCGGGTTTCAGTAGGCCACCACCTCCAGCACCACTCCGAGCACCTCCACAGCCAACTAGCAATGAATTTTCGGAACTGAAGAATATGATGATGCAGATGTAGAATGCCATGGAAGCTATGCAGGCCCACAATCAAGAATTGGAAACTCAAGTAGCGTAAATTTCCCAATCATCAGCTCAAAGGCAAGAAGGCCAACTTCCACCTCAACCTGCTCCATTAAATTCCCTATCAAGCAATCCACCTCATGATCATTGCAAATCTATTGCAACAAGGAGCGATACCTACTATGAAGGTCCTAGAATGCCTAATGATGAGACTAACAATGCTGCAGATAGAACAAAGAGGACTAGTTCGGTTGTTATTGAAGACCTTGAGAAAGCAGCTGTGGAAAAGGAGAATGAAGCCTAAAAGGAAAAAGAAGCACCAAAGAAGCAAGCTCCAGCAGCTGATTCAGTTAAAGATACGATTCCTCCCTCAAAGGTGTCGTTGGCCTTTTCGAATAGGGTAAACAGAAGTAAGAACAATAATCACTTTCGAAAATTTCTTGAAATAGATAAGAGTTTACATATTACTGTACCTTATACTAATTTGATTACTCAAGTTCTTGCTTACACTAAATTTTTGAAAGATATTTTGAGTAGGAAATGTGAGTTGAATGTAACAGAGACAGTTGCACTCACCGAGGAGTGCAGTGCGATCGTTCAAAATTAATCTCCCCCTAAGTTGAAGGATCTAGGTATTTTTTCAACTCCATGCAATATAGGTCCTTTGTTTATTGATAAGGCTCTATGTGATTTAGGAGCTAGTGTCAGTGTTATGCCTTTATCAATTTGCAGGAAGCTTGACATGGGAGAGTTAGAAGTTACTAATGTTACTTTGCAGATGTCAGATAGAACTATAAAATACCGTAAGGGTATTTTAAAAGATGTGCCTGTTAGAGTAGGAAATTTCTTTATTAATGTCGATTTTGTTGTCTTGGATATTGATGAGGATGCTCACATCCCTATCATACTTGGTAGACCTTTCTTGAATACTACAGGTGCTGTCATTAATGTTAAAAATTAAAGTTTAACCCTTTTTGTAGGAGATGATAAAGTAACATTTAATCTTAATAATGCAATGAAAAATCCCATGATAGAGCAATCATGCTATAGGATCGATATTGTTAATGAGATTGTTTTTGATGACATGCCTCGACCCCTTAAAAAGGATCCTCTAGAGGCCCTTTTATGCTTGGATGCTGATGCAAGTGAAGGAGATTCGAAAATCGATTCCATAGCCCATGATTTGAATAGTGAGAAGGTGACTCTAGAAGAAAGCCAAAGGTATCATTCGTTGCCTCAACAATCAAGCTAAGTCAAGGCGGTAACACAACCCGAAGTGAAACCCCTTCCCTCCAATTTGAAATATCCTTTTCTAGATGATCATGAGATGTATCCTGTCATAGTTAGTTCTAAGCTTACCGATAGTCAACTTGAATAGTTATTAACTGTTCTCAAAGCCCATAAAAAGTTATTGGTTATACACTTAATGATTTGATTGGAATAAGTCCTTATTTGAGCATGCATAGAATTCATCTAGGGCAAGGCCATAAGCCTTGTATACAGGGACAAAGGAGACTTAACCCTAACATGAAGGAAGTGGTGAAGATAGAGGTTCTTAAACTTCTTGATGCAGTGATACGAAACAAGAGGATAACTTCGAAGGTTTGATAATAGCTTCTAAGGATGATACAAGTATGGGGGAAATAATGGATTATGGAGATTCAAGGCTTTTGGGATCTCCTACGACATCATCATGGGTGTGTCTGGTGACACACGAAAATACTTGATCATTGAAGCACAGGAAAGAATGGTGTAATTAGGGGAATAAGATGGTTTTGCCTATGGGTCTTTTAATTTTTGAAGTGTCTAAATCATCATTTACAACCTTACACACATGGAAAATTACTTCTTGAAGGTTTCTTGATTAAAAGATTGAATCTTAGGTTTCCTGAAGATTTAAAGAAAAACCGCAAAAATTGCGCAAAATTTGGACGAGTGGGAGTTGGGTCAATTTGGACGATTTTTGGGGGATTTGGGTAAATCATATTATTGCGTAAATCTGGTTGTAATTTGTTGATTATCTTGATTAGCAAGGTAAGAATAAGTTTGTTAGGATATTTTTGAGATTAGATAGAGTTTGTTAGGATATTTTAGCAAGTTGCATGACATGTAGTGATGATGTGGCATTCTTATCTTGTGAGTCATTGATGAGTCACTAGATTAGGGTGATTTCTCTTATGTTTATGTGTACATTTTAGCATAGATCAGTTAGGATTTTGTTGATGATTATGACTTTAAATAATCTCAACATTAGCTTGTAAAAATTAAGATTAGCGAATTCAATAAACATTGATTGTTTAAGTTTCTTTGTTTTCTACAAAAGAAACCAAAAAAAAAAAACCGAAGGTGTGAAAATTTTCGAGTGTGAGGGAATTGAGGTGTTGAGGCTTTAAACTCTTGTGAGGATAGTTTTAAGAATTGAGGGTGTGTAGCTTTAACCAATTCATAAAATTATTCGACTTAGATCGATTTTGTTCCTCAAGATACGAGTAAGGCAACTTTATAAAGATGCATACTTTGACCCAAGATTGAAAATCAGTTGAAGAATATACATTTGAATTCCTCAATTTGATCACTATCTGCGATCTAGAAGAAAAAGAAGATCATCAAGTTGCTCGTTATGTTGTTGGCTTAGATGAGAGAATAAGAGAAAAGGTGGAATTACAACCTTACTGGACCTTTGATGAAGTTTGCAAGGTTGCATCTAGGGTTGAGAAGCAATTTTCGAAAAAACCAAGTACTTTTTCGAAACCCTTTGTGAAGAAAGAAGGTGCCATTGTTTCATTTAAACAAAACTTAAATTCCACTTTGAAACCTCCTCCATATATCCAGGATAAAGGCTCTACTACTAAGCCTCCACCCCCTGATCAACGCACATGTTTCAAGTGCAAAGGTCAAGGCCATATCCAGAAGGATTGTCCTCATTCAAGGGTTCATACTACTCAAAATTGGGCAGATGTTGAAAGCTTTGAAGAAGAGGAGAATGAACAACAGGAGGATGGTGGAAATTATGATACTCAGGAAAAGGAGATTGAGGAAATTACTCCTGAGGTGAATGGCCAGAGTTTAGTCCTCCAAAGGGTTTTGCAATCTGAAGTTGCGCCACCTACAAAGAATTAGAGGGATAAGATTTTCATCACCAGGTCCAATGTTCTAGGATGATTGCGTGATCTGATAATTGATTCAGGTAGTTGCACTAAAGTAGTCTCCACAGTGTTGATCAACAAGTTGGAAATTCCTACAACTGAACATCCTCAACCAAACAAGTTACATTGGCTCAGTAACACAAGTGACATCAAGGTGAACAAACACGCTCTAGCTAGTTTCAAGAGTGGAAATTTCGATGATGAGGTGCTCTGTGATGTGTGTCCTATGGATGCATGCCATATATTGCTTGGAAGACCGTGGCAATATGATAGATTCGTACAGTTTGGTGGGAGAACGAACATATACATCATTAGAAAACAAGCACAAGGAAAACCAGTTGCATTGAAACCTTTAGAAAGTTCGAAATTTTCGAAAGAAGTGAGCAATAAGAAGGGTGGTTTGTTGATTGATGAGAAAGCCATGGTGCAATAGGTTAAGAATTGTGAGAAGTTCTATGCGCTAATGGCTAAGGAAGTGCAAGAGAAAGCAACGAGCATCCCTCGTGAGTTGCGCCCCTTGTTGCACGAGTTTCAAGGCATATTTCCTGATGAATTGCCACCAGGGTTGCCACCCATTAGAGGAATTGAACATCAGATTGATTTGGTTCCTGGAGCTCAGATTCCTAATAAACCAGCTTACAGATGCAATCCAGAAGAAACTAAAGAAATTCAACGACAGATTGAAGAGTTGGTGANAGATTGAAGAGTTGATGGCAAGAGGATATGTTAGGGAAAGCACGAGTCCATGTGCAGTACCAACATTGATTGTTCCTAAAAAGGATGGATCATGGAGAATGTGCATTGATTCTAGAGCAGTGAATAACATCACCATCAAATACAGGTTTCTATTCCTCGATAAAATGATTTATTGGACGAATTGTTTGGCTCACAAGTGTTTACCAAGATTGATTTGAGGAGTGGTTACCATCAAATAAGAATGAAGGAGGGTGATGAATGGAAAACAGGGTTCAAAACTAAACTAGGACTTTATGAATGGTTAGTTATGCCTTTTGGTCTTACTAATGCTCCTAGTACTTTTATGAGATTGATGAATGAAGTTTTGAAACCTTTCATTGGGAAGTTTGTGGTTGTCTATCTGGATGGTATATTGGTATACAGTGCAAGTGTGGAAGATCATCTGCAGCATCTAAGAGAAGTGTTCGAAACTTTGAGAAAGCAAAAGTTGTATGCTAAGCTCGAAAAGTGTTCGTTCATGGTCTCAAGTGTGACGTTCTTAGGTTACATTGTCTCTAAGGATGGTGTTTTAGTTGATCCTTCGAAAGTAGAAGCTATTAAATCATGGCCAGTTCCGAAATCTGTGACTGAGGTGCGTGCTTTTCATGGTTTAGCTTCTTTCTATAGAAGATTTGTGAAGAATTTCTCTTCTATAGTAATACCTATGACTAAGTGTATTAAGAAGAAAAAAGAGAAGTTTGAATGGACCAAAGATGCGCAAAAGGCATTCGAATTGGTGAAGAAATTGCTTTGTCAAGCTCCCATCCTATCTTTGCTAGATTTTTCGAAACCTTTTGAAGTTGAGACATATGCTAGTGGCATGGGGATTGGTGCAGTGTTGGTTCAAGGTAAACGACCTATAGCTTATTTCAGTGAGAAATTGAATGGAGCAAGGTTGAATTACTCTACCTATGACAAAGAATTCTATACTATTGTTCGAGCATTGGATCATTGGAGTAATTATCTGCGTGCAAGTCACTTTGTATTGCATTCTGATCATGAGGCTCTGAAGCACATCAACGGGCAACATAAACTCAATCCAAGGCATGCTAAGTGGGTTGAATTTTTGCAGTGTTTTCACTTTTCATCAAAGTACAAAGAAGGCAAATCTTATGTGGTTGCTGATGCTTTATCAAGGAGGTATGCCATAATTGATGTTCTTAATTTCAAATTACCTGGTTTGGAGCTTATTACACAATATTACGAGCAAGATGGAGATTTTGGACCTATCTATTCAAAAATTTCAAAGGGTTCAATGGGATCTTATGTGCTACATGATGGATTCTTATTCAAAGGGAATCTACTTTGCATCCCTAAGTGCAGTATTCATGAATTGCTAGTCAGAGAAGCACATGGGGGCGGAATTACAGGTCACTTTGGTATCACAAAAACATTGACAATGTTGCAAGAGCATTTCTATTAGCCTAGAATGATTGCTAATGTTGAAGCAGTAATATCACATTGTGTTGTTTGTCAAAAGGCCAAGGCATACTTCCATCAAGGATTCTACACACCATTGCCCATGCTTGAAGCTCCTTGTGATAACATCTCCATGGATTTTATAGTTGGTTTGCCTATAACTGCAAGGCAAAAGGATACTATAATGGTTGTGGTTGACAGGTTTTCGAAGATGGCTCACTTCATACATACCTTGTCACAAGACTGATGATGCTGTCAATGTTGCAGAATTGTATTTTCGATACATTGTTATGTTACATGGAGTTCCGAAAACAATTGTAAGTGACAGGGACACAAAATTCATGAGCAATTTCTGGAAATCATTGTGGCGTTTGATGGGGACGAAATTGCTCTTCAGCATTTCTTATCATCCACAAACGATTGGTCAAACTGAAGTCACAAACAGAACCCTAGGCGTTCCACTTCGTGGTTTGGTAAGTAAGACACAAAATGATTGGGACTTGAAATTAGCTCATGCAGAGTTTGATTATAATCGTTCACCTACATATGCAACTCAGCATTCACCTTTTGAAGTTGTTTATGGAGTCAATCCCAAGCTACCTATTGATTTCGTCGCTATTCCTAAAGGTTAGCTCGTTCACAAAGATGCTTTAGCTAAAATTGAATATATGCAGAGGTTACATGCACAAATTAGAGCAAGGATTGAGGATGTGAATGATATCTACAAGACAAGAGCTAACAAGCATAAAACCAAACACACATACAAGGAAGGAGATTTGGTATGGTTATATCTAAGAAAGGAAAGATTTCCTAATCAAAGGAAAAACATACTAATGCCTAGGTGTGATGGACCATTTAAATTAGTGAGCAAAATCAGGGACAATGCATATAACTCGAATTGCAGGGAGAATATGGTGTGCATGCCACGTTCAACATTGGTGATTTGTCTCCTTATGTTCCTATGATCAACTTTGAGGTTTGAGGACAAACTCTTTTGAAGAAGAGGAGGATGATACGAAATATGAGGACAACATCAAAGGTTTGATAATGGCTTCTAAAGATGATACAAGTATGGGGGAAATAATGGCTTATGGAGATTCAAGGCTTTTGGGATCTTCAAAGACATAATCATGGGTGTGTATGGTGACACACGAAAATACTTGATCATTGAAGCAAAGGAAAGAATGGTGGAATTAGGGGAATAAGATGGTTTTGCTTATGAGTCTTTTAATTGTTGAAGTGTCTAAGTCTTCATTTACAGCCTCATACACATGGAAAATGACTTCTTGAAGGTTTCTTGATTAAAAGATTGAATCTTGAAAGGTTTCTTGAAGATTTGAAGAAAAACCACAAAAATTGCGCAAATTTGGACAAGTGGGAGTTGCGTCAATTTGGACGATTTTTGGGGGATTCAGGTAAAGAAAATTTGGTGTAAATCTGGTTGTAATTTGTTGATTATCTTGATTAGCAAGGTAAGAATAAGTTTGTTAGGATATTTTTCATATTAGATAGAGTTTGTTAGGAAATTTAAGCAAGTTGCATGACATGTAGTGATGATGTGCATTCTTATCTTGTGAGTCATTGATGAGTCACTAGATTAGGGTGATTTCTCCTATGTTTATGCGTGTATTTTAGCATAGATTAGTTAAAATTTTGTTGGTGATTATGACTATAAATAATCTCAACATTAGCTTGTAAAAATTCAGATTAGTGAATTCAATAAACATTGATTGTTTAAGCTTCTCTGTTTTCTACAAAACAAAAAAAAAAAAAAACGAAGGTGTGAAAATTTTCGAGTGTGAGGGAGTTTTCGAACATCCTAAAAGATTTGTTGGTTAGGCTTTAGTCTCTTGTGAGGATAGTTTTAAGAATTGAGGGTGCGTATCTTTAATCAATTCATAAAATTATTCGACTTAGATTGATTTTCTTGTTTCTTGGCCTTAAAGAAAACCGAAATAAGAATATCCCATTGTGAGTGAAGATTTTCTTGATCAACATTCACATCATGCAGCTATCATCTATGTTGTGCCACATTCTCAATGGGTAAGTCCAGTGCAGGCAGTCACTAAGAAGGAAGGGACAACTGTTGTGCATAATGATAAAAATGAACTTATTCCTACTAGAGTTGTTACAAGTTGGTGAATGTGCATTTATTATTATAAATTAAATGTTGCCACTAAAAAGGATCATTTCCCTCTCCCATTTATTGATGAAATGTTAGAAAGGTTAGCACAGATCAAATAATTTTGTTATCTAGATGGTTACTCTGGTTTCTTTCAAATACCTTTGCATCCGGATGATCAATCAAAAACAACATTTACATGTCCTTATGGTACTTTTGCTTATCGTAGAATGCCCTTTGGTCTATCTAATGCTCCTGCTACCTTTCAACGATGCATGATGGCCATCATTTCTGAGTACATAGAGTCTAGTATGGTAGTGTTCATGGATGATTTTAGTGTCTATGGTACTTATTTTTATTCATGTTTGGCTAATTTGACTAAATTGCTTAAAAGATGTGAATAGGTGAATTTGGTCCTCAATTGGGAGAAATATCACTTTATGGTGACAAAAGGAGTTGTTTTAGGGCATCTAGTCTCTGAAAGAGGTATTGAAGTTGATAAGGTTAAAATTCAATTTGAACAATTACCTCCACCAGTAAGTGTAAAAGGTGTTAGAAGTTTTGTAGGTTATACAGGGTTTTACCGCCGATTTATTAAAGATTTTTTTAAAATTTCTAAACCCTTAAGTCAATTGCGATTACAAGATACTTAGTTTAAATTCACTGATGAATGCCTTGAATCTTTTAATTTGATCAAACAAGCACTAATCTCAACACCCATAATTTAATCACCTGATTGGGAATTGCCTTTTCAAATTATGTGTGATGCTAGTGACAATGTTGTAGTTGTCGTGTTAGTTCAAAGGAAGGATATATTTCTGCATGCTATTTACTATGCTAGTAAGACTTTAGATCCAGCTCAGATTAACTATGCCACAACTAAAAAAGAATTACTTGCTATAGTATATGTTTTGGATAAATTTCGTTCTTATCTGATAGGTTCAAAAGTTATCATTTATACTGACCATGCTGCTTTAAAGTACTTACTTGGAAAGAAATAAGCAAAACCGAGGCTTATTCGGTGGATTTACTCCTTCAAGAGTTTGATCTAGAAGTACGTGACAAGAAAGGTGCAGAAAATGTGGCAGCAGACCATCTATCATGGATTCGATATGGCGAAGGGGAGATCTCAACCCCCATTGATGATTCTTTTCTTAATGATCATCTCTTAGCTGTGATTTCTAATACTCCATGATTTGCTGATTACGCTAATTATGTAGTTCGAGGAGTCTTATCTCCCGATCTTACTTATCAGCAACACAAAAGGTTTTTACATGATGTTTGGCGTTATTTTTGGGATGACCATAACCTATTTCGTGAGTGTGCAGAAGGCTTATATCGCAGGTGTGTACTCGATTGGGCAGTCTATGGAATTCTTCATTATCATTTCCACTCATTACCTTATGGAGGACATGCTGGGCCCACTTAAAAAAGAAGTTTAAGGTATTACAATTAGGTTTTTATTGGCCCATAATACTCACGGATGCTAGAGATTTTGTCATGTCTTGTGATTCGTGCCAATTAACTAGTAATATCTCCAAAAGGCATGAAATGACTCAAACAGTTATCTTAGAAGTTGAAATTTTCGATGTTTGGGGTATTAACTATATGAGCCTTTTCCTTCTTATAATGGTAATCGTTATATATTAGTTATTGTGGATTATGTTTCTAAGTGGATGGAAGCCATTGCTACCCCCCATTGTGATGCTAACACTGTTTTGAGACTGTTTAAGCTAGTTATTTTCCCTAGGTTCAGAGTCCTTAGAGCTATCATCAGTAATGTGGGAACGCATTTCCATTAGAAGAGGTTAGTAAGCTGCTAGAGAAGTATAGTGTCTACCACAAAACAGGATTAGCATACCATCCACAAACTGGTGGTCAAGTGAAGGTTTTAAGTCGAGAAATCAAGTCCATTCTAGAGAAGACGATTGTGAAATCGAGAAAAGATTGGAGTAGTAAGCTTAATGATGCTTTATAGTTATGTAAAATAACTTTCAAGACTCCTATTGGTACTTCCGCATATAGTTTGGTTTATGGAAAAGCATGCCATCTCCTAGTAGAACTCGAATACAAAGCTTATTGGGCAATCAAAGAATTAAATATGGATGCAAAGCTTGTGGGAGAACAACGGTAACTACAGTTGAATGAATTGGATGAATTTCGGTTAGGAGCATATGAGAGTGCCAAAATCCATAAGGAAAAGACAAAAGGATGGCATGATAAACGAATCATGAAAATGAAATTTTATGTTGGCAATAACGTCTTTTTGTTTAACTCAAGAGTTCGATTATTCCCTGGAAAACTGAAATCTAGATGGAGCGGTCCCTCTACAATGATAAATGTTAGCAAATTCGGTTATGTTAAAGTTCAAAGCGAAAAAGGTGAAGTATTCAAGGTGAACGGTCAAAGGTCTAAGCAAGTTTATGAAGGAGATGTCATTGGTTTGCTTGAAGTCATCCAACTCGATGATCTTAAAGCACCTCAATGAGTTTTGTTCCCTACGAGCGCAGGTCCCCCTACGGCAACCCGTCTTCGATTCTTTTTTATTTTCTTTGCGTGGGGCCTTATCCTTCCACACCCGCATTGTTTGTACGCCCCTCCTCCCAAATTATTATCATCATATGTTATTATTACTATTATATCTTTTATTATTATTCTTTTATCTTTTAATCTCTCTTAATTTAGATCTCACCGAATCTCTTTCCTCTAATCTATCTTCTTCTTCATACCTCTCACCATTGAAACCCCAAAACCTCCAACTTCAAACCCCCATAACTCACTCCATACTACTCCAAATCACTAGAAACTTTGACATAACACTCCTCTCACTACTCTAAACAACCTCTTGAAGTTGAAATTCGAAGAAAATCATACGAACTAATTTTTGCTTGTTTTTGGGTTTTCTACTTCAATTTTGTTGCTAATTCTTGCTCTATTATCATCTATTGAGGTATAACTTCCTTTTTTCAATGTTTTATGAAGTTTTCACGAATTTCTAATATTTCGGTATTTTTATTACGAATCTAATTTTTTATTTTGAACTTGATTATTGTTGCTTATGAGTGCTTTATTGTTATTTTTATGCTTCAGTGTCATGTTTAAAATTGTTAATTATGAGTAATTGGAAGTTTAGTACTAAATTTGTTGAGTGAGATTTTCATGGAATTTTTGATGAGTGTTCATGAATTAGTTGAGAATTAGAAGTGTTCACTAGTTAAATTCATGCTTAAAAGTCTTTAGAATAATGCAAATCATGCTTTGAATTGGTTTTGTTGTTAATTTTGCTCTAGCATTATTCATGAATTTTATTGGCAACCTTATTATTGAACTTTGATGCTTAAAAAATTTGGTTAAGGGTTGCTAGTAGTCTTAGCTAGTTATTTTTGGTCTCAAAGTAATATTGGAGTTTTTTGGATGATCATAGTTGCTTAGTTGTTGGACTCGTATTGTGGTTGAAGTTGATTTTTGGTGTTCACTTTGGTGTTTTCATTGAATATGAGCTACAAAATGTTGGTTTTTGGATGCATAGAATGAAAGTGATGCTTATGAAATGGATGTTGTTAGTTGCACTCATGATCTTATTTGTTGAGAGAATTTGTAGTTCTCATTGGTTTAGTGGCATTTACAAACGAGTCTTGCCGAAATTTCCACTCAACTTTGTTTGTAAATTTAGTTTTATGACGACTACAACGCTTTGATTGTTTCATTGGTCATGACATTATGCTCTTTGCACCCTATGATTCTGTATGCTTTCATATTGCCATAATTTTGGTTTTGAATCCTGCTTCAATATAATTCTAATCATTGTTTTTCATACTTATGTTTTATAGGAAAATGAAGAAGTATATTGGAAAATTGCTTGGTAGAGGACCCAAGAATTCTCAAAAAATCATGGCATCTTCTTTGGCTTCCAAAGGGAAGCAACCAGGATCCTCTAGAGCACCACCGCATAACAAGCAAGAGAGGCTGAAACGATATGAAAAGCTTTCCAAGCGAACAATCAGGTCCACAGGGTTCTTCCACAAGCAAACATGGGATAAACTTGGCAGTGCGGATCAAGTTATGGGGATGGCTTACCACATTGGATGGGTGAACTGGATCAATGCTACCATGCCCGGTCTTCACGGCCGAACCTAGCAGGTCCCACATACATACAGAGAGCTCACCTTGGAGTTCTTATCCACCTACCATTTCCATGTCACTCAGGAATCTCCCTTAGCTGAAAGAAAGACACAGATCAGTTTCAACATCTTTAGACAACATTATGAGATGGATGTAGATGAATGGAATGACAGGTTCCTATGGAATGCTCAGAATGCGGTCTGGTCCACGTACAACAGATCATGAGTGGGGACCCTATTGCGAGGGAGCTTGGTGGGAGAGTATTACATATGGTAGTTCTACTTTTATTTCCACCACAACCAAAGCATCGGAGGTTCAATATCCTACCCTCTAGTACTTCCTCAGATATGTAGTATACTACCTATTTTCGAGAGGGGAGCTAGGACAGGTCTATCCCAATGAGATTAGACTCTTATGGATGGTTACAGAAGGGTATACTACACAACCTCTCCACTACAACTTTGGGTTATTTCTAGCTCGCCGGTTCGTAGAGATTGTTGAGGGTATAGCTAACACCGGCACTATATACATAGGTGGTATGATTACGTGGCCACACTGAAGATATGCATACTTGTTGAACCTGATCGAGGAGAACCCCTTCCTCGACATTACTGCCCTTCGAGCTGCAAACTTTCTGAGACACTATCAGAGAGGGCATAGAGAGAGACTTGCTTTGTGTGTTCGGGAATTCTCATGGTGTTATCTGCTTAATGCTTATGTTTGTGTTGCATATCAGGAAAACCTAGATGGACAAACCCCTTGCAGGATTCCACCACGTAACATCCCACTAGAGGAGAGGACATACTCTGAAAAGAGAGACGTTCAGATGGTCAACCTGATTTAGCAGGCAGACGGCCAACCCCAGCGTCATCCAACCCCACCACGACCAGAGCCCTCGAGACATAGCTATAACAGTCGTTTCTCCTCCACCTTTGATATGACAACCATGATGAACTGACTCGATGATATGCATCTTTATAACAAACAGAGGTATGACATGGTTTATCATTCCCTTAGAGGACTCTGTTTTGATGTTGATTTGCTACAGCGAGTCTAGTGGAGAGAGAATATGAGCAATGCAGAGGCTAAGACAGGTGAAGGCTTCCCGAACCATCCCAACTGGCCACCCACATATGACCCTTGCACTGAGCCTACTTCCTACCCTTATCAGCCGTTTGATGACCATTATATGTTAATATTTGATGCATATTTTACCCCCTATCCCGATTGGTTTTTAGCTCTAATATGGCTCTTCTGAGCCATTTCTACTAACATTTCTATTTCAAGTGTTTGTTGTGCTTTTTATGAGATTTTTCAGGAAGTGGTGATTTATTGTTGATTTCCAAGCCTTCTAAAGCACTTGAAGTGTTAATGAAAAGTTTGAAGTCATTTGGGAAGCTTTACTAAGTATTAGGACTATTAAGGAAGCGATTAACTGAGCAATTAAGGAAAAAAACGAGCAAAGAAATCAAGAAGAAAAGCAAGCAGGCCACCCGCCCGGGTTGAAGCAATGCGCCCGAGTGAGGGTTGTGTGCCCGGACCCCTTCGAGGAAGAATTTTAACGCGTTTCTCTTGTTTTGGGCTTAGTATATAAGCATTTTGTGTTCCTAAACCTAAGTACGAATTTTCATATCTTAATTTCTAGTTTTAGTTCTAGTTTTCTCTCTAAGTTATGAAGAATATTAATCACTCAATTCAATTCAGTCGAGGTTTTATTGCAATTACTTCTCAGTTATTTCTTTAATTTTGTTTGTAGTTTATGTTTTCTATTCTTAGTTCAGTTTTTGTTTATGTTCTTGGTTTTTGTGCCCAATTTTCATGTTGAGATTTAGTTTATTGATTATTGTTCATTTGTTAGTTTTAATTATGTTCATAGCTTTATTTACCTTTGTTGATTTAGTTTCTTTAAATTCTATCATGTGTGAGTAGTTTCCTTTCTAGGACTAGGGGATTAATGAATCATTCCTGATGTTATGTTCATAGTTGTTAATTTGATTGTTGATATTCTTTAATTCCTGATGTCAATTTTTATTGATTTCTGTTAAATACTGGCCATGTTTAATTGTTAGTCTGATATTGTCGAATTCGATACCGAGAGGTAAGATTACCACAATTACATCATAGAGACAATAGGCAAAATGAGTCTAAGTGAGCGAGAGCCATTAGAGGAGTTTTGAGGGAGAAAAGATTCGAGTGAATTAGTGAACCTTAGTCCAGGAAGTCAATAATCGGTTAATTAATTGTGTTGCAATTCATTGGTTGATCCGTGGTGAACCGACATCGTAGGCTTAGTTATAGAGTTATTTCCATTATTTAATTTCGTTGTTAGTAGTAGACAACTTTTTAGTCAAAACCTAAAATTCAAAAGCCCCTTATTGCAGCGTATCTTTTTAGAGTTAGCAGAATTGCTTGCTTCCCTGGATACGATCCCTGCTTCCATGTCTACATAGTTAGAGTAGTAAGTTATTTTTGATAGGTATACGACTATCCGTACAAAATTTTGGCGCCGCTGTTGGGGAGACAATTGTTTAATTTCTACTAATCGGGTTATTTTTTCTTATTTTTGGTTTTTTATTTTGTCTCAAGGAACCTACTGTTCTTTCAGACAATTCTTATGGAGGTACTAGGTTTGCATGCTGGTTTGGATTGATCCAGAACCAGAACGATCATTGCATAAGCGGAGTCATAGGAGGAAGTGGAGATTGCAGAGAGTTATTCTTTATGAAAGGATACTATTGGAAGTGTCACAACTCTTTTCTAATTTGAGCATTTTTGGGAATTATGATAGGGAAGATATGGCAAAGTCACATATTAATGAAAACAACATACCGAATAATGATGCACAGCCACCGCCACCGCAACCACGATCGTTGAAGGATTATTCCCAGCCCAGTTCTGGAATAGTTAGAGGTGGTTATCATTTCCCTGATACTGAGGCTCTAAATTTTGAACTGAAGCCAGCTCTTGTGAATATGGTGGAAAGGAATCAGTTCGCATGAACTTTAATGGAGGATCCGATATTGCATTTGAATAGCTTCCTGCCGTATTGTGGGACAATCAAGCAAGTTGGGGTCTCTCATGACTGCATTAGAAAAATGATGTTCCCGTTCTCACTGAAAGACAAGGCTCGTACTTGGTTGAACAGTCTTAATATGGATAACATCAACAGTGGGGAAGAGTTAGCTCTTGCATTTCAAAGGAAATATTACCCTCTAGAGCAGACGGCAACCCTTCGGAGTAATTAGATCACGAATTTCAACCAGGAGTCATATGAAACATTGTATGAAGCATGGGAGAGATTCAAGGATCTATTGAGATTGTGCCCACATCACGATCTTGAGAGGTGGTTCCTGGTCCAGTCATTCTATAACGGTTTAGGGAATGAGAGTCGGACATTGTTAGATTCAACTTCCAATGCTCGATTTATTATCCAAGAGGTTAATGCTGCATATGATTTGATCGAAGAAATTGCTATTCATAATTCACAGTTTGGTAATCCTNTATCCGTACAAAATTTTGGCGCCGCTGTTGGGGAGACAATTGTTTAATTTCTACTAATCGGGTTATTTTTTCTTATTTTTGGTTTTTTATTTTGTCTCAAGGAACCTACTGTTCTTTCAGACAATTCTTATGGAGGTACTAGGTTTGCATGCTGGTTTGGATTGATCCAGAACCAGAACGATCATTGCATAAGCGGAGTCATAGGAGGAAGTGGAGATTGCAGAGAGTTATTCTTTATGAAAGGATACTATTGGAAGTGTCACAACTCTTTTCTAATTTGAGCATTTTTGGGAATTATGATAGGGAAGATATGGCAAAGTCACATATTAATGAAAACAACATACCGAATAATGATGCACAGCCACCGCCACCGCAACCACGATCGTTGAAGGATTATTCCCAGCCCAGTTCTGGAATAGTTAGAGGTGGTTATCATTTCCCTGATACTGAGGCTCTAAATTTTGAACTGAAGCCAGCTCTTGTGAATATGGTGGAAAGGAATCAGTTCGCATGAACTTTAATGGAGGATCCGATATTGCATTTGAATAGCTTCCTGCCGTATTGTGGGACAATCAAGCAAGTTGGGGTCTCTCATGACTGCATTAGAAAAATGATGTTCCCGTTCTCACTGAAAGACAAGGCTCGTACTTGGTTGAACAGTCTTAATATGGATAACATCAACAGTGGGGAAGAGTTAGCTCTTGCATTTCAAAGGAAATATTACCCTCTAGAGCAGACGGCAACCCTTCGGAGTAATTAGATCACGAATTTCAACCAGGAGTCATATGAAACATTGTATGAAGCATGGGAGAGATTCAAGGATCTATTGAGATTGTGCCCACATCACGATCTTGAGAGGTGGTTCCTGGTCCAGTCATTCTATAACGGTTTAGGGAATGAGAGTCGGACATTGTTAGATTCAACTTCCAATGCTCGATTTATTATCCAAGAGGTTAATGCTGCATATGATTTGATCGAAGAAATTGCTATTCATAATTCACAGTTTGGTAATCCTAGGGGACATTCGAAGAAAGGTGGAAAGCATGTGGTTGATGATAAATATGAAAGTTTAGCTTCACAGATCAATGCTATAAGCCAAAAGCTCGATAAGATTGGTACTACAGCTCCTTCACCATCACATGTAGCTGCGATGGCTGCACTTTCGGGATGTACCGAGCCGTTCTGCGACTCTTGCCGTTCATTTGATCGCAGTTCACAATCATGTCATAGTTCGGTAAAGCAAGTGTGTGCCTTACAAGCCTACATGAACAATCTGTTCTCCAATTCATACAATCCAGGGTGGAAGAATCATCCATACTTTTCCTACAAGAACAGCAATAATGTGCAGAATCCACAGCAAACTATACCACCTCAGCAAAGTCACTGGCAGATGCAACGATTTGTACCACCACACCCACCAGGTTTACAGTAGACCACCATTGTCAACACCGCTACTTAAACGTTGTGGTGAAATTCCAGAGTTAAGATTATGATATTGCAGATGCAGAAGAATATGGAAGCAATGTAGGCTCACAATAAGCAACTAGAAACCCATATAGCTTAGGTCGCATAGTCCACATCTCAGCGGCAGCAGGGTTAACTACCTCCTCAACCAAATTCACCAGCTTAGAGAGAAAATTGCAACTCCGTCACTACCAGAAGAGCGACCCACTATGTAGGTCCTAAGATTCCCACTGATGATTCTGATTCAGAGATTGGAGTGCAGACTGGCAAGACCAGCAATGTGGTGGTAGAGGAGATCGTAGAGCCTACACCTTGGAAGGAGAAAGAGGCCACGGAGAAGAGAGTCCCGGCAGCTAACAAGCCAATTGATACATTGACACCTCCCAAGGTGCCACTACCCTTCCCACATAGAATAGATCGAAGTAAGAATGATAATCATTTCCGTAAGTTTCTCGATATTGTTAAAAAATTGTAGGTTACTGTGCCTTTTACTGACTTAATTATGCTGGTTCTTACATATACTAAATTTTTGAAAGACACATTGAGTAGGAAGCGGGAATTGAGTTCAGTAGAGATTGTTCCTTTAACTGAAGAATGTAGTGCTATTTTGCAAAATAAGTCTCCACCTAAACTCAAGGATCCCAGAAGTTTTTCGATACCTTATAACATTGGTCCACATTTTATTGATTTATGCCATTGTCTATTTGCAGGATATTAGATATGGGTTACTTAAAGTTTACTAACATTACCTAGCAGATGGTAGATAGAACTGTGAAATACCCAAAAGGTATATTAGAGGACGTCCCGGTAAGATTTGGGAAGTTTTTTATTCCCCTTGATTTTGTAGTGTTGGATATGGAGGAGGATGCACACATCCCTATTATTCTTGGTAAACCGTTCTTAAATACCGTAGGAGCTATTATTGATGTAAAGAATGGGAGTTTGACTCTTTTTGTAGGTGATGACAAGGTTACTTTTAACCTTGATAGTGAATTAAAAAGTCCTATGTTAGAAAAATCATGTTATAGAATTGATATTATTCAAGAGATTGTTTATGATGACTTGCCTCGATCCCTTAAATAGGATCTTCTGGAGGCTATTTGGTGCTTGGATGTCTCCTCGATCCCTTTCAGGAATGGAATTCTATTCAGGGAGCAACTATCAATTCCTCCAGTTGCCCTAGGATGTTAGTTCGGTAAAAGAGGTAACACAACCTGAGATGAAACCTCTTCCCTCTAATTTGAATTATGCATTTCTAGATGGAAAAGAGCTATATCCTGTTATTGTCAATGCTGCACTTACTAATAGTCAACTTGAGAAATTGTTATCTGTGCTTAAATGTCGTAAGAAGGCTATTGGTTACACTTTTGATGACTTATCTTGTATCAGTCATGATTTTTGCATGTATTGTATTGACTTAGAGGTTGGCCATAAACCATGCATATAGGGTCAGCGTCGTTTGAATCCTATTATGCAGGAAGTTGTTAAGAAAGAGGTCATTAAATTACATGATGTTTGTTTCATTTATTCTATTCATGATTCTAGGTGGGTCATTCTAGTTCAGGTAGTACCTAAGAAAGGTGGGACCACTGTTGTTCGTAATGAAAAAAATGAATTGATCCCCACTAGAGTTGTCACAGGTTGGTGTATGTGTATCGATTACAGGAAAATAAATACTAGTACTAAAAAGGATCACTTTTCCCTCCCCTTCATTGTTTAAATGTTAGAAAGACTAGCTAGGCATAAGTATTTTTTGTTTTTTAGATGGTTATTCGGGATTCTTCTAAATCCCCATTCATCCAGATGATAGAGAGAAAACTACTTTTACATGTCCCTATGGTACATTTGAATATCGTTGAATGCCCTTGGGTTTATGTAGTGCCCCTTCTACCTTTCACTGTTGCATGATGAGTGTATTTTCTCACTACATTGAATCAATTATGGAAGTTTTGATGGATGATTATAGTTTCTACGGAAATTCGTTTGATGCTTGTTTAGAAAATCTAACAAAAGTTCTTATGAGATGTGAAGAGGTGAATTTAGTGTTGAATTGGAAAATGTGCCATTTATGGTCACTGAAGCTGTTGTGCTTGGACATTTAATCCCTGAACGGGGTATAGAGGTCGATAAAGCAAAGATTCAGGTTATACAACATCTTCCCCCTCTTGAGAATGTCAAAGGGGTAAAAAGCTTTTTGGGTCATGCAGGTTTTTAACGCAAGTTCATTAAAGATTTTTCTAAAATTGCAAAACCACAAACCCAATTGCTTTTGAAGGATGCAGATTTTGATTTTACTGATGAGTGTGTTGACTCTTTTAATAGGATTAAACAGGCGCTTATTTCTGCACCTATCATCCAATCTCTTATTGGTACCTTCCGTTTGAGATCATGTGTGATGCCAATGACTATGTAGTTAGAGCCCTTTTGGGTCAAGGGAGGGAAAAGGTTCTCCATACAATCTATTATGCCAGCAAGACACTTGATCCAGCTAAGGTGAATTATGTCACTACGGAGAAGGAACTGTTAGTAGTTGTATATGCACTTGACAAATTCAGATCATACCTATTGGGCTCGAAAGTGATTGTTCACACTGACCATGCTGCTTTGAAGTACCTCCTAGCCAAGAAGGAAGCAAAGCCAAGGTTGATCAGATGAATTTTATTGCTGAAGGAGTTTGATCTGAAGTTTCGTGATAAGAAGGGAGCGGAAAATGTAGTAGCTGATCATCTTTCCAGAATGCGATTCGAAGATGCAGAGCTCGTGCCTATTAATGATTCCTTCCCCGATGATCAATTACTTTTAATTGTAGTTAAATCACCATGGTTTGCTCATTTTTCTATTTATATTGTAGGTGGTGTCTTGCCTCCTAATCTTTCCTCACAGCAACAGAAGCGGTTCCTTCATGATGTCAGACGGTATTTTTGTGATTACCCGAATTTGTTTCGAGAATGTGCTGATGGTCTATACCGATGATGTTTTCCTAATTGGGAGTTTTGATGGATTCTGAGCCATTGCCATTCATCAGTTTATGGAGGACATGCGGGCAATGTTTAAGGTATTGCAATCGGGTTTTTATTGGCCCACTTTAGTGAAGGATACTAGAGATTTTTTCATGTCTTGTGATTCGTGCAGCGAACAGGTAATATCTCCAATAGGTATCAAATGCCTCAAATCGCTACATATTAATTGCTGTGGATTATATTTCTATGTGGGTGGAAGCAATTTCCTACCTGTTGAGTTCCTAGCTTTTGTTTTGAATGATGACAAACCACATTGAACTATTACATTGTATGCAAGTTTCTATTTGCATGTGCAGGTACTAAAAAAAACAAGTTCAATGATGACAAGATAAAGCTCGAGAATCCAAGTGTTGATGTTTACATGAAGATCAAGCTCATAGAGTCTAACTCTTAGGTCTTACATGCAATCTAAGTGGTATGAAGGTTTACATATGCAATATAAAGATTGAGATTACAGGGTTGCAATAAATACGAATGACAAGGAACTTAAGTTACTTGGTATACATTATTATAAGTGAACTTGGCTGACTGGAACAGTTTAGGAATAATGTTGAACCAGTACCCTATAGTTTACTTCACACATCCATATTTTTGGAAAGATTCTTTCTGCGCAAAATTGAATTTCAAAAAATAACACGGATGCTTGGATTGTTATGCAAGGTAAATATCCTTAAGTATGGCAAGTATATAATATAATATTGTGCTGATTTTATTTGAATTCAAATAAAATCATTGAGAATATTTTTCCGGGATTATTTCCATAATTCCAAGGAAAATATTCTCTTCCAATATTGCATAACATACTAGCCAAGTGCTTATTTAAGGACATTGGCTAGAAGACATCCAAAAACAACTTTTGCATGAACAAAACTGAAGATCACGATTTACAAAAGTACTCTCTATGTCTCAATCTCGCATAAACCTCATAACCACATTAAGGTTTGAATTTTCTCTCTTTTGTAAGCATTTAGGATAATTGTTATTAAGAGACAAAGGATTGTAATTTGAGCATTCTGAGAGTTCAGTTTGGTGGGGAAGTTGATCTAAGATCATCTTAATTCGAACCTTCATAGTTGACGGTTGAGTCGAACTTCCATAGGTGGAAGTTGGGGAATCATATTGTGCATAGGTGCATAATTGATTGAGTGTAATTATTTTGTTATTCTGAGTTGATTAATAAAATAGTGAGTTAGTGGAAGACATAGACTTATTAGAAGTCGAACCTCGTTGAATCTTGGTGTTGTTTATTTTATTGCTTTATTATTTCCACTGCTTGAGAACTGGTTCTAAACTGTTCTTATAATTAATCAAAAATTTACAACAACTTTACAACACTCAATTCACCCCCCTCTTGAGTGTCTGTTGCACTTTCAATTGGTATCAGAGCCTAACTTGTTGAAAGAGTAACACCTATAGAAGGAAGAAAAGATGAATACTCAAGAGATGATGAATTGAAACTCTGGATCAAGGCTGCCCATGTTTAATGGAACAAACTATCCCTGGTAGATAAACTACATGCAAAACTTTGTCATAGCCACTGACTATCAGTGCTGGATGATAATAAAAAAAGGTCCTATGAAGGTGGCGAACAATGCTGATGGAGCAGACAAGAAGGAGAGTGAATACACTATCACAGATCTTAAGACACTTGAGAAGAACGCAAAGGCTATGTCACTTCTTTAACAAGGTATTGCTGATAATGAGGTAAGCCTTATTTTACCATGTTCTACTGCAAATGAAATATAGGAAACCCTGGGATTAGCCTATGAAGGCACTAGTGAAGTCAGGAGATCTAAGGTAGATATGCTTATGTCTAATATGAAGCTTTTGATATGTATCGAGATGAAAATATAAAAGATATGCATACTCATTTTATGTCAATTATTAATGAACTAAAATCTCTTGGTAAAAGTTTCACTAGTGAAAATTTGGTTCAGAATGTTTTGAGAAGTTTGATAGGTCAATGGCTGCCTAAGGTAAATGCAGCGCAATAAGCCAAGGATCTAACCACTTTGACAATAGAACAAATTATTGGGTCGTTAAGGACTCATGTGATGTTGGTAAGCACAAAGGAGGAAAGAACAACGAAATGTTGAGGGCTGTCCTTGAAGGGAGAAGAAAATAAAGAAGATCTAGATGAAATAGGTCACATGGAAAGAAGGTTTGAGAGAAGCCTTAGATCTCAATATAAGGGAATATCCTAGAAGAAGAAAGGCAACATGAAGAAGCCCAGTACCAGCACTGGTTGATTCAAATGTGGTGCTTGACGTATATATGATCAAGGACTGTCAGGCATGGAAAACTGAAAAGGGAGGACAAATGGAGTAAAAGATGACAAACAGAGCCATGTTTACTGCCCGAGGAGATTCTGATTCAGGTGGTGAAAGTGAGGAGGAAGAAGCCCTAGTTTGTGTGACTGCATTGTTGGGAGATGTAGACAAGTTCAGGGACACATGTGTCTCATGGCTGGAAGAACCTCTTATGATGAAAAACAGGTATCTATTTCTGATATGCATGAACAAATTAGATATGGTGATAGGGATGAGTTACTTAACTTTATGGATGCTGCTATAGAACAAAATGTTAAAGGTAATGCTGCTTAAAAAGCTAACAAAAAGAAACTAAGAGAAGTAACTCGAAATCTAGATCTTAGTGAATGTCGTTCTGCTGAGCTTGAACTTATTTATATAGAGCTGAAACAAAAAAAATTTTGAGCTTGAAATAAGTCTGGATCAGAATAACATAGAATTAAAGATGCTAAAACCTCAATCAGTTTTTTCAAAAGCAGATTTTTATCAAAATAATGAAAGAAGTTTTAGTAAGCTTAAGGAGGCAGAAGTTGGAGATATAAATTTTGAAAAACTTAAACAGAAATCACTTTCTCTAGAACATTCTAACTTAATTCTAGCATATAATTATATGGTTGATGATGTGGAAGAATTGTTAAAAGAGCATGTAAATCTAAAAACTTCTCTTGATAGCACAAGTAGTTCTAGTATTAATGTCAATAACTTGTGTTTGGAATATGAAGGTAAGATTTCTGAGTTACAAGCTGATATACCTTAGTTAAGAAAAGATATCAATCCTAAAGTTGTTTCAGACAATCAAGGTGTTGATATTGAATTCTTACACTTAGAATATGAAACTAAAATCTGTGATCTTTAAGCTGAAATATTTGAACTAAGGAAATGCAACAATACTCAGACCATTTCTGAACTAGATCCTGATTTTATTTCAAAACTTAAGGATGAGCTTCATAGGGCAAAGTCTGATCTTGCTATTGCTGCTGAATATAATGAAGCTCAACTTAAGAAACTTGAAATCAGGAACAGGATTTGAGTGAATGGCTAAGACAGATGAACAGGCTGCTCGATGCTCAAAATACTCTAAACATCCTGACCTCACAACCTGGTAACTCTATGAGATTTGGATTAGGGTATTCTGGAAGTAGTTCCTAACAGCCCCAAAAGTTAGGGAGAGATGAGACTTGGATTGCTGAATTCATGAGAGGTAAGTATGCTTTTGCAAAAGACATGCATGTATGCGCCTAATGTGGTAAGAATGGACATGTTATTGAAACTTGCTGGACTAAGCAAAAACATAATTAGAGAAATCAGTCTCATGTTCAAAGAACACATAATCATCAGAGTCACACACAAAATTTGTCTAAAAATGGAAAACATGATAAAACAAGAAAGACAAATGTAAAACAAATCTTGGTTCGAAAGGATAGTATCAAACTAGTTCCCATTAACAACGAACCCAAGAAAATCTGGGTTCCTAAACCTAAACCTTGATTTGTTTCCGCAGGTTAGAGTGAAAGGAAAGCCATTCTGGTATCTGGACTGTAGTTGCTCAAGACACATGTCTAGAGATAAAAGTCAATTTCTTTCACTCGTATCCTTTGAAGGAGGAAGTGTCACCTTTGGAGATAATAGTAAAGGTTTGATCAACGGTATAGGTAAGGTTGGTAAGACGCTTTCTCAAGCAATTGATAATGTATATTTTGTTGAAGGTTTGAAACATAACCTCTTGAGCATATCTCGACTATGTGACAAAGGAAACCATGTTGAATTTGAAACAAATCTATGTCAAATAGTTAACACTAAAACAAGAGAATTGGTCTGTAAGGGGTTCCGACACAATAATGTCTACATAACATTTTTGAGTAAGATTCCTAAGACCAGTGCCACTTGTCTCAATGTTATGGAGGATGATCATTGGTTGTGGCACAAAAGACTTGGACATGTATGTTTTTCTTTGTTGAATAAACTACATTCTCAGGACTTAGTTACAGGTTTACGTAACGTTAAGTTTGTTGTAGATCATATTTGTCATGAATGTGCAAAATTTAAGCATGTCAAGTCCTCTTTTCAGCCAAAGAAGTTTGTAAGCACTACGACACCATTCGAAATTGTGAACATGGATTTATGTCGACCCATGTGTGTACAAGGTCGAAATGGTCATAGCTATGGGTTTGTGTTAGTTGATGATTACTCTCGTAATACTTGGACAATATTTCTAAAGTTTAAAAATGAAACCTTTGAAGAATTTGAAATCATGATAAAACAAGTCTAAAACCAGATTAATCATCAACTGGTCTCTATCTGGTGTGATCATGGTTTAGAATTTGACAATGTCAGCTTCATTACCTATTGTAATGATCATGGTGTATCTCACAATTTCTCAGCCCCTAGAATTGTACAACAAAATGGAGTGGTTGAAAGGAAAAACCGCACTCTAGAAGAAATGGCAAGAACAATGCTTCTAGAGAGTGGTTGTAATACACACATTTTCACGTATTTTAAGAAAGTATTTTCGCATTTTGTTCGGATAATTTTAACATTTTTATTGAAATTTATTCGTTTAATTTTAATATTTCTTTTGAGAAAAAAATAATAAATATGCCAATGGGCATATTAAATAAAAAGTAATTCATTATAATAAAATAAATAACAAGTTTTGGTTGAAAGTAATTATTTGTGTTCTTAAAAAATATTTTTATGTTAAAAAATATTTTGAAAAGCTTCTAAATATAGAATTTTCAAAGGTTTCCTAATTTATTTTGAGGCAAGGGCGTAAAGGTAATTTCCACTTGTTAGGATTAGTTTGCGCTTTTCCAAATCCTAATTTGGGGCGTATAAATACCCCTTAAATCCCAAAATTTGAGATTTTCTCCTGATTATAGTCATTAGGATTTTCAAGAATTTAGAGAGAAGAAAAAAGAGTTTGAGTTTTTCGAAAAAAAAGGTTTTGGGGTTGCTACACCTCCCATTGCCCAGCCGGCCACCGCTGCTACACCTCCTCCCCGGTTTTGGTATATTTCGAACCTCTTTACATAAAAAAAAAATTTCTACTTCTTTCTTTTGATTCAATCTTGCAAATTCATGTTTATAATTATGTTTAATCATGTTTTTATGAGTTTAATCATGTTTTGATATAAGTATGGATTGTTTAAAGGCATGAATTAATTTTGTTGTCCATGAAATTATAGATTAGGGTTTTAAAAATTTGTGAAGTTATGATTTTATGAGTTTTTATGTTCTAAACTTTGATATTATGATCATAAATTATTGTTGGGTGAATTTATGATGATGTTATTAAGTTTAGATTTATTTGTAAGGGTTTTAAACTTCATTTATAAAGATGTCCAAATTTTATAATCATAAATTTTAGTTGAATAAATATAGTGAACATGTTTTGGCATATGAAAAATTGTTCTAAAGCCTAGATTGATTTCATAAATATGTTAGTAGATTGGAGAAGTGTTTTGGCATAAAATTATGATGTTTTTATAGATTTTCATGACTTTAAAGTTAGGAAACAAATCTGAAATTTTTATGAAATCAAGTAAAATTAGGTTACAAGTGTCCAAGTTGTACTAGTATGATCACAAATCAGTTCTATATTGATATATATAATTTTTAGTATGTTTTATGAAGTCTAAAAATTATTTTAAGCATGTTTAACATGCTTTCCAGAACTTATAAATTTAATAGTTAGGCTTTTAAAGTTTGTAATTAGCATAAATTGATCATATAAATTAAGTAATACATTGTATGATTGATTTATGTGGTTTTTGAAGTTTTCCAAGGAGTTTTGATAATTTCATATTGCTTTCCACTTTTCTGAAGTGGCATAAAAATTATACTAAGGTTTTATAAAGCGTAAATAAGTCCCAAAAACTAAGTAGTGTTGCAATAGAGCAGTTAAAGTGTAGTATGGAATTGAATAGAGGCCATATAAGGAAGTTTTAGAGGAAGTTTGCAATATAGAAGTTCGTTATAGTTGTTGTACAATTTAGTCAACAAGGTTTTAATTTAGTTTCGTTTTTTTCTTATTTAGGAGACTTTGAACTAGTACACTTCTAGAAGTTGTGGCGGAGCATAGTTATTTTACAAGGTACGTAAGTACTAAAGACAAGCATAAGAGTTGGAAATGCATGCTTGAACAATTTTTGATTACATGAAATCTTATATGCTTTTGTTGAATCATAAATTTATGTGCATGTCAGGTTTATTAGAGGCATGTTTTCTAAGTATGATGACTTTCCATTTTAACTAGAAAGTTCAATTTTTATTAGCTTAAATGGGAATGTTATGAACAGTTTGATTTGGCCAATAGTTTATTGATCAAGGAGGAAAGTTATTTTTAAGTTGGTTAGTTGCTTAATCAACAACAAAGGTAGTTGTGAATTTTTATTCACATAGTTAAAAGAAGTTATGAGCAATTATTTTTAGACATGTTGGCACTCAATGTTTAATGTGTGGTCAAAAAGAAAGTAAGTTATTAGCCACTCACAGTTAATGTGAGGTACAGGAGGTTCGGTTTAATTATAGGACACACATAAGTATAATTTTGAATTACCTTAAGTTGAAGATAATTCAATTAGCTTACTTGATTGGATGCATGTCTTTATGTGATGTTCCGTAAGAGTCATTACTTATTTAACCTGTTAAATCACGTAAAGTGTAAGAGGACTTGCATCAAAACTCTTAGAAAGTATATACCTTGAGTATGAACATTGGGGGGAGCCGTATGGAACAGTGATCTATGACTTCTAATTGGAGTACAAGACGTTGTACTCTTTTCTATTTTTAATGCGCTGGATATCTGTCACTTTATGTGACATAGTAATACCTTCTTGTAGTTGCTCCCAAGTTCGTACCCAGTAGGGCGATGACTTTGAAAGAGGAAACCCGTTCGATGCAGGATCCATAATTTTAAATATAATAGTTAATTTAGTTGAGTCCATGTACCGGTAAAAAGGTTGTCAAAGGTAAGTTGAGTGAATGTTTTATTTCTTATTGTTTTGTTGCATAGTCTTTAGTAGTTATGTACTCAGCTTTGCTGACTGCTTTTTTTGTGTGCATGGCTTTGCCTTGGACTTGGCCCAACAATGACCCACTTGTGGTGAGTAGTTGTCTAGTATAAGAAAAGCTGCAGGTTCTAGTAGGCATAATTCATTTCATGATGGGATGTAATGAGAGCGCTTGTTGTGTTTTGCAGCTTTGATTTATTTTAGTTGCTTTTGAAGAGTAACATTAATATGGATGTTATTTGATTTCTAAAGGCTTTTAATATTAGTTTTGGTTTGATTTTTAAGGGCCATTAATGTGGTTCCAAACTATAACGTAACAAGTTTAAATTTGATTTTTAATTTGAGATTGTTTTGAAGTTAGTTTTAAATTGTTTTGGTATTAAGAATTCCGCTGTAGTACTTTGATAAATGTCTTTGCCGTTATCACAGTGGCGGTAATAATTTGGTTTCTCCATATTTAGTAGTTAAATAAATATAATTCTTATTAATTTAATATGTTTTCCGGGAAAATGAGAAGTAGGAAGTTATGGAAATTCCAGGGTGTTACAGTGGTTTAACTCGAAACTTCTGGACTAAAGCTGTGGTTACTGATTGCTATGTTTTAAATAGGGTAATGCTGAGACCTTTACTAAAGAAAACACCTTATGAGCTTCTTAGGGGAAGAAAACCAAAAATTGCACATTTACGTGTTTTTGGGTGCAAATTGATGTGAATATTGATAAAAATTGCCTCTCACAAGGATAGTAACTAGTTCGGTTTTCTCTAAAGCTAAGCACCAAGAAAAACGATCTAGGTCGGATAATTTTATGAATTGATTAAAGCAATACACCCTCAATTCCTAAAACTATTTTCACAAGAGACTAAAGCATAAGCACCAACTCTCACAAAGTGTTCGAAAATTTCACACACTAGAAAATTTTCCTCACTTTCGGTTTTATTTGTTTAGTAGAAAACAAGCCAACTTAAACAATCATTGGTTATTGAACTCTAATCTGTATATTTTGCAAGCTAATGTTGGGATTATTTATAGTCATAATCATCTACAAAATCCTAACTAATCTAGGCTAAAATACACGCATAAACATAGGATAATTAGGACTAATCTAGTGACTCATCAATGACTCACAATATAAGAATGCCACATCATCACCGCATGGCAATGCAACTTGCTAAAATATCCTAACAAACTCAATCTAATCTGAAAAATATTCTAACAAACTTATTCTTATCTTGCTAATCAAGATAATCAACAAATTACAACTAGAATAACACAAAAATCAGATTCACCAAAATCCCCTAAAAATCGTCGAAATTAACGCAACTTCATGTTCCTCTAAGTTTGTGCATTTTTTTGTTTTTTCTTCAAATCTTCAAGAAACCTTTCAAGATTCAATCTTTTAATAAAGAAACTTTCAAGAAGTTACTTCATGTGTATAAGGGTGTAAATGATGATTAAGACACCTCAAGAATAAAAAGACTGAATGCCAAAAATGAGTAAACCCTATCAAGTGAAGTTGGAAAAACTCATAGGCAAAACCATCTTATTCCCCTAATTCCACCTTTATTTCCTTTTCTTCAATGATCAAGTATTTTCTTGTGTCACAATACACACCCATGATGATGTCTTTGAAGATCCCAAAAGCCTTGAATCTCCATAAGCCATAATTTCTCCCATACTTGCATCATTCTTATAAGCCATCAACAAACCTTCGAAGTTATCATCTTGTTTCGTATCATCCTCCTCTTCTTCAAAAGAGTTTGTCCTTAAACCTTGAAGTTGATCATCTGGAGCATAAGCAGACAAATCACCAATGTTGAACGTGGCATGCACACCATATTCACCTGGCAATTCGAGTTTATATACATTATCCACGATCTTGCTCACGAGTTTGAATGGTCCATCACACCTAGGCATTAGTTTGTTTTTCCTTTTATTAGGTAATATTTCCTTTCTTAGATGTAACCATACCAAATCTCCTTCCTTGTATGTGAGATTGATTTTATGCTTGTTAGCTCTTTTCTTATAGATATCATTCACATGCTCAATCTGTGCTTTAACCTGTGGATGTAACTTCTGCATGTATTCAATTTTAGCTAAAGCATCTTTGTGAACGAGCTCACCTTTAGCAATAGCCACGAAATCAATAGGCAGCTTGGGATTGATTCCATAAACAACTTCAAAAGGTGAATGCTTAGTTGCATAAGTAGGTGAACGATTATAATCATACTCTGCATGAGCTAATTTCAAGTCCCAGTCCTTTTGTGTCTTGCTTACCAAACCACAAAGTAGAGCGCCTAGGGTTTTGTTTATGGATGATAAGAAGTACTGAAGAGAAACTTCGTCCCAATCAAACACCACAATGATTTCCAGAAATTGCTCATGAATTTCGTGTCTCTGTCACTAACAATTGTTTTCGGGACTCCATGTAACCTAACAATGTCTCGAAAATATAATTCTGCAACATTGACAACATCATCAGTCTTGTGACAAGGTGTGAAGTGAGCCATCTTCGAAAACCTGTCAACCACAACCATTATAGCATCCTTTTGCCTTGCAGTTCTAGGCAATCCCACTATAAATCCATAGAAATATCATCCCAAGGAGCTTCTGGCACTGGCAATGGTGTGTAGAATCCTTGATTGAAGGATGCCTTGGCGTTTTGACAAACAGCACATTGTGATATTACTACTTCAACATTAGTAATCATTATAGGCCAATAGAAATGTTCCTTCAACATTGTCAAAGTTTTGTGATACCAAAGTGTCCTGCAATTCCACCCCATGCGCCTCTCTAACAAGTAACTCACGAATACTGCATTTAGGGATGCAAAGTAGAATCCCTTTCAAGAGGAATCCATCATATAACACATAAGATTCGATAGAACCTTTCGAAATTTGTGAATAGATAGGAGCAAAATCTCCATCTTTCTCGTAATATTGTGCAATCAACTCCAAACCAAGAAGTTTGAAATTAAGAACACCAATTAAAGCATACCTCCTTGATAAAGCAGCAGCAACCACATTAGATTTGCCTTCTTTATACTTTGATGAAAAGTGAAAAGATTGCAAAAATTCAACCCACTTAGCATGTCTTAGATTGAGTTTATGTTGGCCATTAATATGCTTCAAAGCCTCATGACTTTAATAAAGTGACTTGGACGCAAATAATGACTTTAATGATCCAATGCTCGAACAATAGCATAGAATTCCTTGTCATAGGTAGAGTAGTTCAACCTTACCCCATTCAATTTCTCACTGAAATAAGCTATAGGTCTCTTACCTTGAACCAATACTACACCAATCCCCACGCCACTAGCATATGTTTCAACCTCAAAAGGTTTCGAAAAATCTGGTAAAGATAAGATAGGAGCTTGACAAAGCAATTTCCTCACCAACTCGAATGCCTTTTGCGCATCTTTGGTCCATTCAAACTTCTCCTTGATCTTCATAATACACTCGGACATATGTGCTACTACAGAAGAGAAATTCTTCACAAATATTCTATAGAAAGAAGCTAAACCATGAAAAGCACGCACCTCAGTCACAGATTTCGGAACTGGCCATGATTTAATAGCTTCTACCTTCGAAGGATCAGCTGAAACACCATCCTTAGAAATAATGTAACCTAAGAACGTCACACTTGGAACCATGAATGAGCACTTTTCGAGCTTAGCATACAACTTCTGCTTCCTCAAAGTTTCGAACACATCTCTTCGATGTTGCAGATGATCTTCAACACAAGCACTATACACCAGTATATCATCCAAATAGACATCCACAAACTTCCAAATGAAGGGCTTCAAAACTTCATTCATCAACCTCATAAAAGTACTAGGAGCACTAGTAAGACCAAAAGGCATAAGTAACCGTTCATAGAGTCCTAGTTTAGTTTTTAATCCTGTCTTCCATTCATCACCCTCTTTCATTTGAATCTGATGGTAACCACTCCTCTAATCAATCTTAGTAAATATTTGTGAGCCAAACAATTCATCCAATAAATCATCCAATCGAGGAATAGGAAACCTGTATTTGATGGTGATGTTATTCACATCTCTTGAATCAATGCACATTCTCCATAAACCATCCTTTTTAGGAATAATTAATGTTGGTACTACACATGGACTCATACTTTCCCTGACATACCCTCTTGCCATCAACTCTTCAACCTGTCGTTGAATTTATTTAGTTTCTTCGGGATTGCACCTGTAAGCTGGTTTACTAGAAATCTAAGCTCCAGAAACCAAATCAATCTGATGTTCAATTCTTCTAATGGGTGGCAACCATGGTGGCAATTCTTCAGGAAATATGTCTTGAAATTCGTGCAACAAGGGGCACAACTCACGAGGGATGCTCGTTGCTTCCTCCTGCACTTCCTTAGCCATCAACACATAGAACTTCTCATAATTCTTTACCTCTTGCACCATAGCTTTCTCACCAATCAACAAAACACCCTTCTTATTGCTCACCTCTTTCAAAAATTTCGAGCATTCCAAAGGTTTCAGTGCAACTGGTGTGCTTTGTGCTTGCTTTTTGATGATGTATACATTCCTTCTACCATCAAACTGTACAAATATATCATACTGCCATAGTCTTCCAAGCAATATGTGGCACGCATCCATAGGACATACATCGCAGAGCACTTGATCATCGAAATTCCCAATCTTAAAGCTAATCAGGGCTTGCTTATTTACCTTGACATCACTTGTGTTACTGAGCCAATGTAACTTGTATGGTTGAGGATGTTCAGTTGTAGGGATTTCCAGTTTGTTGATCAATACTGTAGAGACTACATTGGTGCAACTGCCTGAATCAATGATCAGATCACATAATGTCCCTTGAACATTACATGTGGTGATGAAAATCTTATCCCTTTGGTTTTCTGTAGGTGGAGCAACTTTAGATAGCAAAACCCTTCGGAGGACTAAACTCTGGCCATGCACCTCAGGAGCAATTTCCTCTTCCTGAGTATCATAATTTCCGCCATCCTCCTGTTGCTCGTTCTCCTCTACTTCAAAGTTTTCATCATCTGCCCAATTCAGAGTAGTATGAACCCTTGAATGAGGACAATCCTTCTGGATATAAGGAGTGGAGGCTTAGTAGCAGAGCCTTTATCCTTGATATAAGGAGGAGGTTTTGAAGTGGAATCAAAATTTTGTTTAAATGAAACAATGGCACCTTCATTCTTCACAAAGGGTTTCGAAAAAGTACTTGCTTTTTTCAAAAATTGCTTCTCAACCCTAGGTGCAACCTTGCAAACTTCATCAAAAGTCCAGTAAGGTTGTAATTCCACCTTTTCTCTTATTCTTTCATCTAAGCCAGCAACATAACGAGCAACTTGATGATCCTCTTTCTCTTCTAGATCGCATATGGTTATTAAGTTGAGGAATTCAGATGTGTACTCTTCAACTGATTTTCGATCTTGCTTTAAAGTATGCATCTTAATGAAGTTGCCTTGCTCGTAATCTTGAGGAACAAAACGTCTCCTCATCTCCTTCTTTAATTTTTTCCAAGTGGTTACTTTGGACTTCCCATCCTTCTTTCTTTTCTTTTGCATACCTTCAAGCCACAAGCTAGCCAAGCCCGTCAATTTTAATTCCGCATTATTGTATGATTTTCGATCATCATACTCTTTGTATTTGAAAATTGGTTCAATCCTTCTTAGCCCATCTAAGAACTTTTCCGGATCCAAACTTCCACTAAATTCAGGAATATCCAGTTTAAGATTGCGATCATCATCCTTAGTCCTCTCCTTCATCTGCGCCTATTTATAGGTTCTTCATTACTAGAATTTGATGAGTATCGTTTTTTTGGTTTTCGTGCACTTCTTGAACTTGCTTGCTCATCATCAGAACTAGAATCTGATTCTTCTTTATTTCCACTATTGGATTTACTAGATGGCCTCAATTTTTCAGCCAAATCTTTCATAGTAGCCTCAAAAATAGCCTTTAAGTCTTCTATGTCTTTGCGCAATTCCTCCGTAGTAACTTTAGGAGTACTTACTTCATCAGCGGACATGATTATTTTGTTTCAACAATGAAATTGATACCAATAACCTTGGAGACTAATGTCCTCTCAACGAGAGCACCAAAGATTGATGTGAATATTGAGAAAAATCGCCACTCACAAGGATAGTAACTAGTACGGTTTTCTCTAAAGCTAAGCACCAAGAAAAACGATCTAGGTCGAATAATTTTATGAATTGATTAAAGCAATGCACCCTCAATTCCTAAAACTATCCTCACAAGAGTCTAAAGCCTAAGCACCAACTCTCACAAAGTGTTCGAAAATTTCACACACTCGAAAATTTTCCTCACTTTCGGTTTTATTTGTTTTGTAGAAAACAAGCAAACTTAAACAGTCAATGTTTATTGAACTCTAATCTGTATATTTTACAAGCTAATGTTGAGATTATTTATACTCATAATCATCAACAATATCCTAACTAATCTAGGCTAATATACAAGCATAAACATAAGATAATTAGGACTAATCTAGTGACTCATCAATGACTCACAAGATAAGAATGCCACATCATCACTGCATGGTAATGCAACATGCTAAAATATCCTAACAAACTCTATCTAATCTGAAAAATATCCTAACAAACTTATTCTTACCTTACTAATCAAGATAATCAAAAAATTACAACCAGAATTACACAAAAATCAGATTCACCCAAATCCCCTAAAAATCGTCCAAATTGACGCAACTTCATGTTCGTCCAAGTTTGCACATTTTTGTGTTTTTTCTTCAAATCTTCAAGAAACCTTTCAAGATTCAATCTTTTAATCAAGAAACTTTAAATAAGTCATTCTTCATGTGTATAAGGCTGTAAATGATGATTAAGACACTTCAACAATAAAAAGACTCAATGCCAAAAATGAGAAAACCCTATCAAGTGAAGTTGGAAAAACTCATAGGCAAAACCATCTTATTCCCCTAATTCCACCATTATTTCCTTTGCTTCAATGATGAAGTATTTTCGTGTGTCACCATACACACCCATGATGATGTCTTTGAAGATCCCAAAAGCTTTGAATCTCCATAATCGATAATTTCTCACATACTTGCATCATTCTTATAAGCCATCAAGAAAACTTTGAAGTTATCATCTTGTTTCATATCACAAATGCTTTGTACACAATAATGGTAAATCAAGTTTGGACGAATTTGATCCCAGAAGTGATGAGGTTGTTTTCATTGGATACTCTTCACATAGCAAGGCATACAAAGTCTTCAACAAAATAACCTTGTGTGTTGAAGATAGTATCCATGTTCTGTTTGATGAAACTAATATGTTTAGCAAGCATGTGCAGGTTGATGATGATGAATTCGAAATTGGCATGCTAAACTTTACAAGAGCTAAAGGTGGTGAACTACATTCACCACACAACTCTCCTTGAGAGGAAGAGTCTGGTCAAGCACAAACTCAAGAAGCTCATGAAATAAGAAGAGGAAATAGTGACTCAAAAGTTCAACCACACGAATACAATGCAGCTGAGACCACTATGGAACCAGGTTCACTTGTTCAAAATAATAATGAAACAGCGGGACCTAGTACAGGAACTAGTTCAACATTAGAAGGCACCACTGCAAATATTAATATGAACATATCCTTCAATTACAAGTCTACTCATCCCTCTAATCTTATCATTCGTGATATTAACAAAAGGCGGCAAATAAGGAATTCTACTGTACAAAACTTTTATGCTTTCTATTCTTTTCTTTCAAATGTTGAACAAACTAATTATAAGACTACTTTAATAGATCAAGAATGGGTTTTGGCAATGCAAGATGAACTCAATCAGTTTGAGAAAAATCAAGTACGGCATCTTGTAACCCAGGAAGGAAAACATGTATGTTATTGTAACTAAATGGGTGTTCAGAAACAAACTGGATGATGCAGGTATTATAGTAAGGAACAAAGGCAGACTAGTGGTCCAAGATTTTAATCATCAGGAAGGAATTGATTATGATGAAACCTTTGCTCCAGTTGCAAGGCTTGAGGCAATCAGAATCTTAATTGCTTTTGCAACTCATATAAAATTAAAACTCTTTCAAATGGATGTTAAGACGGCCTTTGTTAATGGTTATTTGAAAGAAGATGTATATATGGAACAACCCCCTGGATTTGAGGATAATGACTTGCCAAACCATGTTTTTAAACTTTACAAAGCTCTTTATGGTCTCAAACAAGCTCCTGCAGCTTGGTCTAAGAGGCTGTCACTTGAGTGTCACTAACACTTTGAAATGGTATCACAGCCTAACTTCTTTAAAGAGTAACACCTACAGAAGGAAGAAAAGATGAATACTGAAGAGATGATGAATTGAAATTCTGGATCAAGGCTGCCCAAGTTTAATGGAACAAACTATCCCTGGTAGAAGAACTGCATGAAAAACTTTGTCATACGCACTGACTATCAGTGCTGGATGATAATAAAAAATGGTCCTAAGAAGGTGGCGAACAATGCTGATGGAACTGAGAAGAAGGAGAGTGAATACACTAGCATAGATCTTAAGACACTTGAGAAGAACGCAAAGGCTATGTCCCTTCTTTAACAAGGTATTGCTGATAATGAGGTAAGTCGTATTTTACCATGTTCTACTGCAAATGAAATATGGGAAACTCTGGAATTAGCCTATGATGGCACTAGTGAAGTCAGGAGATCTAAGGTAGATATGCTTATGTTTAATATGAAGCTTTTGATATGTATCGAAATGAAAATATAAAAGATATGTATACTCGTTTTATGTCAGTTATTAATGAACTAAAATCTTTTGCAAAAGTTTCACTAGTGAAGATTTGGTTAGGAAAGTTTTGAGAGGTTCGACAGGTAGATGGCTGCCTAAGGTAATTGCTGTCCAAGAAGCCAAGGATCTAACCACTTTGACAGTAGAACAAATTATTGGGTCGTTAATGACTCATGAGATGTTGGTAAGCACAAAGGAGGTAAGAACAACCAAATGTCGAGGGCTGGCCTTGAAGGGAGAAGAAAATGAAGAAGATCTAGATAAAATAGGTCTCATGGCAAGAAGGTTTGAGAGAAGCCTCAGATCTCAATATAAAGGAAAATCCTAGAAGAGGAAAGGCAACATGAAGAAAACCACTACCAGCACTGGTTGCTTCAAATGTGGTGAAACTGGACGTATGAAGGATTGTCCAACATGGAAAACAGACAAGGGAGGACAAATGGAGAAAAATATGACAAAGAGAGCCATGTTTGCTGCCCGGGGAGATTCTGATTTAGGTGGTGAAAAGGAGGAAGAAGCCCTAGTTTGTGTGACTGCACTATTGGGAGAAGTAGACCAGAGGCAGACCAGTTCAGGAAAGAAGGGACACATGTGTCTCATGGCTGGAACCACCTCTTCTGATGAAGAACTGGTAACTATTTCTGATATGCAAGAACAAATTAGATATTGTGATAGGGATGAGTTACTTAATTTTATGGATGCTGCTATAAAACAAAATGTTAAATGTAATGCTGCTTATAAGGCTAACAAAAAGAAACTAAGATAAGTAACTCGAAATCTAGGTCTTAGTGAATGTCGTTTTGCTGAGCTTGAACTTATTTGTACATAGCTGAAAGAAAAAATTTCTGAACTTGAAATAAGTCTGGATCAGAAGAACATAGAACTTGAGATATAAATTTTTATCAACAGTAAAACCCAATCACAGCAATTTTTTCATAGAACTTGAGGAAAGAACATAGAACTTGGATCAGTAAAACCTTAATAAGTTTTTTCAACAGTAGACTTTTATCAAAATAATGAAAGAAGTTTTAGTAAGCTTAAGGAGGCAGAAGTTGAAGATATAAATTTTTAAGTACTTAAACAGAAATCACTTTCACTAAAACATTTTGACTTAATTTAAGCATATAATTATATGGTTGATGATGTGGAAGGATTGTTCAAAGAGCATGTGAATCTAAAAACTTCTCTTGATAGCATAAGTAGTTCTAGTATTAATGTCAATAACTTATGTTTGGAATATGAAGGTAAGATTTGTGATTTACAAGCTAATATACTTGAGTTAAGAAAAGATATCAATCGTAAAGTTGTTTCAGACAATCAAGGTGTTGATATTGAATTCATACACTTAGAATATGAAACTAAAATCTGTGATCTTTAAGCTGAAATATTTGAACTAAGGGAAGGCAAGAATACTCAGACCACTTCTGAACTAGATCCTGAATTTATTTCAAAACTTAAGGATGAGCTTCATAGGGCGAAGTTCGATCTTGCCATGGCTGCTGAATATAAAGAAGATCAACTTAAGAAACATGAAATCAAGGAACAGGATTTGAGTGAATGCTAAGACAGAAGAACAGGCTGCTCGATGCTCAAAATACTCTAAACATCATGACCTCACAACCTGGTAACTATATGAGGTTTGGATTAGGGTATTCTGGAAGTAGTTCCCAACAGCCCCAAAAGTTAGGGAGAGATGAGACTTGGATTTCTGAATTCAAGAGAGGTAATGCTTTTGCAAAAGACATGCATGTATGCACCTACTGTGGTAAGAATGGACATGTTAATGAAACTTGCAGGACTAAGCAAAAACATAATAAGAAAAATAAGTATCATGTTCGAAGAATACATAATCATCAGAGTCACACACAAAATTTGTCTAAAAATGGAAAACATGATAAAACAAGAAAGATAAATGTAAAACAAATATGGGTTAGAATGGACAATATCAAACCAGTTCCCATTAACAAGGAAACCATGAAAATCTGGGTTCCTAAAAATAAACCTTGATTTGTTTGTGCAGGTTAGAGTGAAACGAAAGTCATTCTGGTATTCGGATAGTGGTTGCTCAAGACACATGTCTAGAGATAAAAGTCAATTTCATTCGCTCGTAGCCTATGAAGGAGGAAGTGTTACCTTTGGAGATAATAGTAAAGGTTTGATCAAAGGTATAGATAAGGTTGGTAAGACGCTTTCTCAAGCAATTGATAATGTATATTTTGTTGAAGGTTTGAAACATAACCTCTTGTGCATATCTCAACTATGTGACAAAGGAAACCATGTTTAATTTGAAACAAATCTATGTTAAATAGTTGACACTCAAACAAGGGAACCGTTCTGTAAGGGGTTCCGACACAATAATGTCTACATAACATTTTTGAGTCCGATTCCTAAGACCAGTGCCACTTGTCTCAATGTTATGGAGGTTGATTATTGGCTGTGGCACAAGAGACTTGGACATGTAAGTTTTTCTTTGTTGAATAAACTACAATCTCAGGACTTAGTTACAGTTTTACCTAACGTTAAGTTTGTTGTAGATCATATTTGTCATGAATGTGCAATATGTAAGCATGTGAAGTCCTCTTTTCAGCCAAAGAAGTTTGTAAGCACTACTACACCATTAGAAATTGTGAACTTGGATTTATGTCGACCCATGCGTGTACAAGTTCGAAATGGTCATAGCTATGTGTTTGTGTTAGTTGATGATTACTGCCGTAATACTTGGACAATATTTCTAAAGTTTAAAAATGAAACCTTTGAAGAATTTGAAATCTTGATAAAACAAGTCCAAAACCAGATTAATCATCAACTGGTCTTTATCCAGTCTGATCATGGTTCTGAATTTGACAATTTCAGCTTTATTACCTATTGTAATGATCATGGTGTATCTCACAATTTCTCAGCGCCAAGAATTGCACAACAAAATGGAGTGGTTGAAAGGAAAAACCGCACTCTAGAAGAAATGGCGAGAACAATGCTTCTAGTGGGTGGTTGTAATACATACACTTTCACGTATTTTAAGAAATTATATTGCATTTTGTTCGGATAATTTTAACATTTTTACTGAAATTTTTTCGTTTAATTTTAATATTTCTATTGAGAAAAAAAATAATAAATATGTCAATTGGCATATTAAATAAAAAGGAATTCATTATAATAAACTAAATAACAAGTTTTGGTTAAAAGTAATTATTTGTGTTCTTAAAAAATATTTTTATGTTTAAAAAAATTTTGAAAAGCTTCTAAAAAAAAAATTTCAAAGGTTTCCTAATTTATTTTCAGGCAAGGTCCTAAAGGTTATTTCCAGTTGTTAAGATTAGTATGTGCTTTTCCAAATCCTAAATTTGGGCCTATAAATACCCCTTAAAACCCAAAATTTCACATTTTCTCCTCATAATAGTCATTAAGATTTTTAAGAATTTAGAGAGAGAAAAAAACAGTTTAAGTTTTCTGAAAATCAAAAAGGTTTTGAGGTTGCCTCGGGATATGTGCCATCACTGGACCCCATCGCGCTACCGCCCAGTCAGCCACCGCCGCTACACCTCCTCCCCGGTTTTGGTATATTTCGAACCTTTTTATAAAAAAAAGTGCTACTTCTTTCTTTTGATGCAATCTTGCAAATTCATGTTCATAATTATGTTTAGTCATGTTTTTATAAGTTTAGTCATGTTTTGATATAAGTATGAGTTGTTTAAAGGCATGAATTAATTTTGTTGTCCATGAAATTATAGATTAGGGATGGAAAATTTTGTGAAGTTATGATTTTATGAGTTTTTATGTTCTAAACTTTGATATTATGATCATAAATTATTGTTGGGTGAATTTATGATGGTGTTATTAAGTTTAGATTTATTTGTAAGGGTTTTAAACTTAATTTATAAAGTTGTTCAAATTTTATACTTAGGAATTTTAGTTGAATAAATATTGTGAACATGCTTTGGCATATGAGAAATTGTTCTAAAGCCTAGATTGATTTCATAAATATGTTAGTAGGTTGTAGTAGTGTTTTGGCATAAAATTATGATGTTTTTATATGTTTTCATGACTTTAAAGATAGGAAACAAATCTGAACTTTTTATGAAAACAAGTTAAATTAGGTTTGAAGTGTCCAAGTTGTACTAGTATGATCACACATCAAATATATATAAATATATATATTTTTTAGTATGTTTTATGAAGACTAAAAGTGATTTTAAGCATGTTTAATACGCTGTCCAGAATTTATAAATTTATTAATTAGGCTTTTAAAGTTTGTAATTAGCATAAATTTATCATATAAATTAAGTAATACATTGTATGATTGATTTATGTGGTTTTTGAAGTTTTTCAAGGAGTTTTGATAATTTCATATTGCTTTACACTTTTCTAAAGTGGCATACAAATTATACTAAGGTTTATAAAGCGTAAATAAGTCCCCAAAACTAAGTAGTGTTGCAATATAGCGGTTAAAGTATAGTATGGAATTGAATAGAGGCCATATAAGGAAGTTTTGGAGAAAGTTTCCAATATAGAAGATAGTTATAGTTGTTGTAGAATTTAGTCAACAAGGTTTTAATTTAGTTTTGGTTTTTCCTTATGTAGGAAACTTTGAACTAGTACACTTCTAGAAGTTGTGGCGGAGCACAGTTATTTTACATGGTACGTAAGTACTAAAGACAAACACAAGAGTTAGAAATGCATGCTTGAACAATTCTAGATTTCATGAAATCTTATATGCTTGTGTTGAATCATAAATTTATGTACATGGCAAGTTTATTAGAGGCATGTTTTCTAAGTATGATGACTTTCCATTTTAACTAGAAAGTTCAATTTTTATAAGCTTGAATAGGAGTGTTATGATCAGTTTAATTTGGCCAATAGTTTATTGATCAAGGAGGAAAGTTATTTTTAAGTTGGTTAGTTACTTAAACAACAACAAAGGTAGTTGTGAATTTTATTCACTTAATTAAAAGAAGTATTGAGCAATTATTTTTAGACATGTTGCCACTCAAAGTTTAATGTGTGGTCAAGAAGAAAGTAAGTTATTAGCCACACACAGTTAATGTGAGGTACAAGAGGTTCAGTTTAAGTAAAGGACACACATAAGTTTAATTTCGAATTACCTTAAGTTGAAGATAATTAGATTGGCTTACTTGATTGGATGCATGTCTTTATGTGATGTTGCATGAGAGTCTTACTTTGTAAACCTATTAAATCACGTAAAGTGTAAGAGGACTTGCATCAAAACTCTTGGAAAGTATATAACTTGATTATGAACAATGGGGGAGTCGTATGGAATACTGATATATGGCTTCTAATTAGAGTACAAGACGTTGTACTCTTTTCTATTTTTAATGCGCTGGATATCCATCACTTTATGTGACATAGTAATACCTTCTTGGAGTCGCTCCCAAGTTGGTGGCCAATAGGGTGATGATTTTTATGGAGTAAATACGTTCGATGTAGGATCCATAATTCTAATTATAATAATTAAATTATTTGAGTCGATGTACAGGTAAAAGGTTGTCAAAGGTAAGTAGAGTAGTCTTTAGTAGTTATGTACTCAGCTTTGCTGACTGTTTATTTTGTGTGCATGGCTTTGTCTTGGACTTGGCCCTAAAATGACCCACTTGTGGTAAGCAGTTGTCTTGTGGTGACTTGGCTTGGACTTGGAATTTGCCACTCACAGTTTAATTTGTGGTCAAGGAGAAAGTAAACATTTAGCCACTCATAGTAAATGTGTAGTAAAGGAGGTTCAGCTTAATTAAAGGACACACATAAGATTAATTCTGAATCACCTTAAATTGAAGAAAATTAATATGGCTTGCTTGATTTGATGCATGTGTTTACGTGATGTTATATGTGAGTTATAACATTGTTAAACCGGTTAATCACGTAAAGTGTAAGAGGACTTGCATCAATACTCTAGGAACGTATATGCCTTGAGTATGAACAATGTGGAGAGTCGTATGGAACAGTTATCTATCACTTCTAATTAGAGTACAAGACGTTGTACTCTTTTATATTTTTAATGCGCTGGATATCCGTCACTTTATGTAACATACTAATACCATCTTGAAGTTGCTCCCAAGTTGGTGCCCAGTAGGGTGATGACTTTGAAGGAGGAAACCCGTTCGATGCAGGATCCATAAGTTTAAATATGATAGTTAATTTAGTTGAGTCCATGTACCGATAAAAAGGTTTTCAAAGGTAAGTTGAGTGCATGTTTTATTTCTTGTTGTTTTGTTGCATAGTGTTTAGTAGTTATGTACTCAGCTTTGCTGACTGCTTTTTCTGTGTCCATGGCTTTGCCTTGGACTTGGCCCAACAATGACCCAGTTGTGGTGAGTAGTTGTCTAGTATGAAAAAAGCTGCAGATTCAAGTGGGCATAAGTCATTTCATGATAGGATGGAATGAGAGTGCTTGCTGTGTTTTATAACTTTACTTTATTTTAGTTGCTTATGAAGAGTAACATTATTATGGATGTTATTTGATTTCTAAAGGCTTTTAATATTAGTTTTGGTTTGGTTTTTATGGGCCATTAATATGGTTCCAAAGTGTAACAAGTTTAAAGTTGATTTTTAATTTGAGATTGTTTTGATGTTAGTTTTAAATTGTTTTGGTTTTAAGAATTCTGCTGTAGTACTTTGATAAATACCTTAGCCGTTATCACAGTGGCGGTAATACTTTGGTTTTTCCATATTTAGTAGTTTTAATAAATAAAATTCTTATTAATTTAATATGTTGTCCGGAAAAATGAGAAGTAGGAAGTTAGGGAAATTCAAGAGTGTTACAGTGGTTTACCTCGAAACTTTTGGACTGAAGCTGTGGTTACTCCTTGCTATGTTTTAAATAGGGTAATGCTGAGACCTTTACTAAAGAAAAAACCTTATGAGCTTCTTAGGGGAAGAAAACCAAAAATTGCACATTTACGTGTTTTTGGGTGCAACTGCTTAGTACACATTAATGTTAAATCAAGTTTGGACAAATTTGATCCCAGAAGTGATGAGGTTGTTTTCATTTAATACTCTTCACACAGCAAGGCATCCAAAGTCTTCAACAAAAGAACCTTGTGTGTTGAAGAAAGTATCCATGTTTTTTTGATGAAACTAATATATTTAGCAAGCATGTGCAGGTTGATGGTGATGAATTCGAAATTGGCATGCTAAACTTTAAAGGAGCTAAAAAAGTAAAAGGTGGTGAACCAGATTCACCACACAAGTCTCCTAGAGAAGAAGAGTCTTTTCTAGCACAAATTCAAGAAGCTCATGAAATAAGAAGAAGAAATAGTGACTCAGAAGTTCAACCACATGAATACAATGCAGCTGAGACCACTATGGAACCAGGTTCACCTGTTCAAAATAACAATGAAACAGTGGGACCCAGTACAAGAACCAGTTCAACATTAGAAGGAACCAATGCAAATATTGATATGAACAAATCCTTCAAGTACAAGTCTACTCATCCCTCTGATCTTATCATACGTGATATTAACAAAAGGATGCAAACAAGGAATTCTACTGTACAAAACTTATGTGCTCTCTATTCTTTTCCTTAAAATGTTAAACCAACTAAATATAAGACTACTTTAATAGATCAAGATTGGGTTTTGGCCATGCAAGATGAACTCAATTAGTTTGAGAAAAATCAAGTATGGCATCTTGAATCCAGGAAGGAAAACATGCATGTTTTTGTAACTAAATGGGTGTTCAGAAACCAACTGGATGATGCAGGTATTATAGTCAGAAACAAAGCCAGACTAGTGGTCTAAGAATTCAATCAGTAGGAAGGAATTGATTATGATGAAACCTTTGCTCCAGTTGCAAGGCTTGAAGCAATCAGGATTTTAATTACTTTTGCAGCTCATATGAACTTCAAACTCTTTCAAATGGATGGTAAGACGGCCTTTCATAATGGTTATTTGAAAGAAGATGTATATGTGGAACAACCCCATAGATTTTAGGATAGTGACTTGCCAAACCATGTTTGTAAACTTTACAAAGCTCTTTATGGTCTCAAACAAGCTCCAACAGCTTGGTTTGAGAGGTTGTCCATTTTTATTTTAGAAAATGGATATAAGAGAGGTTCAGTTGACAAGACAATATTCTTGAAGGAAAAGGGAACTTATCTTCTTGTGGTCCAAATATATGTAGACAATATTTTGTTTGGAGCTACTAATCATTATTTACGTAATGAGTTTATAGATTTGATGAAAAGTGAATTTTAAATGAGTGTGATGGGAGAACTTCGATATTTTGTAGGAGTTGAAATCAAACAAGCCAAGGATGGAATTAAGAATCATCAGCAGAAGTACCTCAAGGAGTTGCTGAAAAGATATGGCTTGCAAGACAGCAAATCCTATGAAACACCTATTCCAAATTCTACTAAATTGAGCCTTGATGAGAAGGGAAAGGGTGTTGAGGGTAAGTTGTATAGAGGTATGATTGGCTCATTGCTCTACCTAACAACATGTAGGCTAGATATAGTGTTTTCAGCAAGGTTGTGTGCAAGGTTTTAAAGCAACCCTAAAGAATCTTACTAAAAGGCCATTAAGAGAATTCAAAAGGTAGCAGTATGAATCTTTAGGATACGCAGATGATGACTTTGCTGGTTTTATTGTGGATAAGAAGAGTACTTCTGGAATGGCTCACTTCTTAGGTTCTTGTATTATCTCATGGGGATCTAAGAAACAAAATTTTGTGGCCTTATCCACAGCAGTGTCTGAGTATATTGCAGCAACTTTATGTCGTGCTCAGCTCTTGTGGATAAAGTCACAACTAAAGGATTTTGGGATCTGTTTAAGAAGTGCTCCCATCTTATGTGATAAAACAAGTGCAATCAATATTTCGAAAAATCCTGTCCAACATTCTCAAACCAAGCATATTGAGATTAGGCATCATTTTCTAAGGGACAATGTTGAAGAAGGTAATGTAGAATTGGAGTTTTGCAGGTCAGAAGATCAACTAGCTGACATCTTTACAAAAACTTTGGCAGAGAAATGTTTGTCAAACTTCGTACCTTGTTGGGTATGATTAAAATTAGATAATGAGCTCTTAAGTCTTGACTTGTCCTTTTGGCTAGTCAAATAATGGCAATATATACATTTTTTTTTGTTTTGTTTTTCTTTATGCTATTTAGGTCTCAGAAAGTTCTTATGCGATGTTGTGCTAATTAATTTATTACACAAGTGCCTTAGCATAATCTTTTAAAAGGTAAGTTGGGACACACTAGTTGCAAACCATTAGGGAACCAGATCCATGAGGCGATTATTTTTAGTCAGTCAGTTAATTTTCAAAAATTCAAAATTTTGGTAATAAATATATTGACTGTTGTATTTATGGCAATTGCCTTTTTGTTGAACGGACAAATATCTTTAAAATATTCAGAAGATAACCGTTTTCATTCAAATCTCCTACAAATATATGCTTCATACTTTCCTTCTTCATTTTATTTTCTTATTTTCTCTATCTTCTGTATATTCTGTTGATTTTTTTCTCTCTCACACAAAAACCTAATTCATCTAAATTATTTTTCTTACATTTTCTCACATTGTTCAAAGTGTTTCTTTTTGTGCTCAATTCAGAGGAAATATTCAGTCTCATCATGTCGAAAAGAAGAAGCACACGATTGGTTGAAAAAGAAGTTAGTCAATCACCTGAAATTGAAACAAAGAAAACAAAGAAGATGGTTGACAAGGTCATTGAGTCTGTGATAGAAGATGTAATGGAAGAGGAACATGTGAACGAAGAGGAAGAAGTACTATTGATTAAAAAGAGCACCAAGGCTGCACCTTCAAATGCTCTTACTATAAGCCCCCCCCCCCCCCCCCCCCCCCCCCNCCCCCCCCCCCCCCACACACACACACACCAAAGTCCACCACAAAAACAACCACAAAGGCGGTTACACCAAAATTAACTGCCAAAACCACCAAATCTTCCACTCCTACATCCACAAAATCAGCCAATACTAAAAAGCTACCTACACCAAAATCCAAAGAATCAACTCCTATACCAATAGAAACGTCAAAATCCAAGGAACCAGAGATTGTTGAAGAATCTAAACATGAGAAGGAATCTGAATCCAAAACCAAATCGGATGAAGAAGAAGTTGAATCAAAAGAATGGGAAATTGAACAAATGGAGGATGTTGTTACTAAAGAAGTGAAGGAAATGAAAGTCAGCACTAAGAAACCGTCATAAAAAACGATTAAGAAAGTGGAGAATAAGGCTACTAAACCACCAAGCGCAAAATCTTAATCACCCACATTTAAAACCACTCCCAAACCAGTTGAAAAATCAAAGAGCAAGGAAGTTACAGAAGAAGAGGAAGTTGAGTTAACCACTGAGAAAGAAACACAAAGAAAATAGTAGGCAAGGGTAATCGTGTGAAAAGGGTTGCTATAAAGGGTGCTGAAGCGTCTAGGGGGAAGGCTGTCATGAAGGAAGCACAACCAGACAAAACGACCACAAGGCAAAAGAAAAAGCAATTTGATGTTGCGATCTCTTCAAGCATGAATTCAAAGAAAAGTAAGTCTACCACTCCTAAACCTCTATATAATCTGAAAGATAGACAAATTCAGGTAGGATTTTCTGTTGCAAAAATTTGGATTGCACAAAAAATCCTGATTGATGTTAAGGAGGCCTTAGATTTACAAAAATGGTCTGTGTTGTTTGCAAAAGATTTAGATGTGTGTCATCCCCCTAGTTGAAGAATTTTACTCACACCTACATACTAAAGATGATGGATCCTATTTCTCCTTTGTTAAAGATACTCCCATAAATTTTTTTGAAAAGAAATTGCCTGAGATTCTCAAAGTTCCTAAAAAGGGACTTGATGTTTACTTTAGAGAAAAATGGCCTTCTGTAAAGGGAGACAAAGAGGATAATTCCAGACCAAACTCTTTACTGGTCCACCTGACAACAAACAGGGGTACACCATTGGCAAATTATAGGAACTAATCATGAGGATATTCCACATTATAGCCTCTAAGATTGTGTGTTCTAGAGCACAAGGTCGTATGAGTGTACGGTTGATGGATAGTGTTCTCATTTACTGCCTCAATGAACACATTCCCGCCAACCTCCCTGCTATGATGTTAGGACAAATGATCTGCTGTGTGGAGAAGACTAATCATGCTCTGCCAGATGGAGGATGGCTGACCTTAATGTTCGGGCACTAGAAGCTATCAATGGTGGGAGATTATGGCACCATATCACATCTCACAAATTAGATTATAGGTCAGGAAGGCATGACATATGCAGGAGGTGTTCCAAAAATGAACCATAAGGGGAAAAGTGATGCTGGTCTTACTGGGACCAGTACATAAACAGTTCAGGCAACCTATTCCCGGATTAAGCGACCGAGTGATCAGAATCAACTAATGCAAAATATGGTAAATGGGGTCACTACACTGTGTGCTGCACTTCAGGAATCCTACAGGCAAACTGAGGTTCGTCTTGACAAAGTAGGAATACTTGGTGGAGAGGATTTTGAAGAAAAGGACGATACATCAGAAGCTCCAGGGATGCTGATGATGAGGATGCTGAACTTGGATATGAGTAGGATGAAGAAGAAGCTGATAAGGAGAATGCTGCCAGTGCTTCAGAAGAAAAACGATGAGACTGAATAAGACTCTCTAGTTGATTGATCTCTTTGCTTTCCACTTATTTTATCCTATTGCTGCTAACCCCCTCCTTTATTGAACATCTTATTCTAGTTTCCCCCCTTTTTTTAAAAAAACATTCTATTATTTGGTTTGCTACTGTTTATAATAACTTTCAGAACAAGTAGGTTTGGCACTTTCGCAGGAACAATTGGTAGAATCAGCATCCCTAGAATGTTGTTTGAAATACCTATTTAGCTATAACTTTATATGATTAGTAGTTTGCCCATTGATTGTGTTTAGTTATTATTTTCACTGCTTTTATGCTTTAACGGTTTTGATGATGCCAAATGGGGGAATGAGGGTGAAGTTCTGATATGTTCTACCTAATTCAGGGGGAAGGAGGTTAAATAAATATTACTAACCTGTGTGTGTTGCAGCAACTAGAAGCAAGATTGATAAACTTGCTAGTGGTGCCAGACCTATATGGTCTGGAAGGAAATATATTCAAAGCATTTTACTTCTTATCATCCCAACGGCTTCTTTACTAGTCTGTTGAACTTACTGATTTTCTTATTGCGAATAAATGTTTAAGTCTAAGAGCTCTATGTCTAATTAGTATTTACCCTGGGTACTTAGCAAACTCTGTCTTAAACTGTTGTCAGTTAGTTGTGAACTGGTTTACTTGTAAAATGATGCTTAATCAACAAGAACAGTATGAGACGAGTTCATTGAATTCTAAATAATTCAAAATTTCCGAAAAGTTCCAAATGTTAAATGATTCTGTTTGCAGGGGGAACTTCATAGTTTGTCATCATCAAAAAGGGGGAATTTGTTGAGTTCCTAGCATTTGTTTTGAATGATGACAAACACATTGAACTATTACATTGTATGCAATTTTCTGTTTGCATGTGCAGGTACTAAAGAAACAAGTTCAATGGTGAAAAGATAAATCTCGAGAAGCGAAGTCTTGATGTTTGCATAAAGATCAAGCTCATAGAGTCTAACTCTTAGGTCTTAGATGCAATATAAGTGGTAAGAAGGTTTACATATGCAATATAAAGATTGAGATTACTGAGCTACACTAATTATGAATGACAAGGAGCTCTGTGCCTAATTAGTAATTGCCCTGAGTTTTGAATGATGACAAACCACATTGATACTATTTGATTAACATAATCTTTGATTAAATAGAAACTAACATATACTCTTAACATTATTTATTAGAAAATTCAAATAACATTAACGATTTGAAAAATACTTTACCTTTTTGAGATTTTTAATATAATTCGAATCTTTTGGAAGTTTACTAATTGATTCCTTTCATTTAGAATTTGATTAGATTAATTCCAAATTACTAATAAATCTAACTATCTCACTTTCCCCTGTATTATTTTGAAAAAACCAAACACTTAGAATTAAAATTTTTAAAATAAAAAACTCAAAAAAAATCCATCAAGGTTAATCATGATATATATATGTATATTTTTTATTTTACTAATTTTTATTTTTCCTATGAGCTTCCTATCAATTAACCTTGATTGTTATAACTCCAAGTGTTGAGCCTTGTTTCTTTTTTCTTCTATTTTTTCTTCTATCTATTTTGGCCTTCCCTCATCATCTCTTTATAAGGATCCAATAATGATAATCTAAAGTTTACTAATTGCTTGACAATGTACGATTTTGATCAATGTTTTTAATGACTCACATACAAATAACATCGTCACCAGTCTTTCAAAAGTTTAGTATAATAGTAGGCCCATTTAGGCCTAAATAACGTACATATGGGAAACATGGACATGAATCCAAACCCATTAAATACAAATTTAATGATAACTTAGCAAAAATCAATAGAAACTTGCAGCGTAACTAACTCTACAATGCTACACAAATAGCACAACTTTTCTAATTGCGCTACACTGTTAGTGTCACAAGTTTAATAACGCTACCTTGCTAGCGCTACTTAATTTTTCACGCTACAAAGCTAGCGCTAGAACTTTTTGTTGCGCTAAAATTCATGTATTTGAATAATTTTGATGAATATGTAGTATTTATTTGAAATTACTTATACACAATGACATCATAATTAGTCCCAACTAAAAGGGTTTTAAGTTATTTTAGAGTCCGTTATGGTTCAATAAAAAAACCCACTTTGTTTTTTATCAACATTTTATCTATTAATACCTACTAAATTGACACATTCTTTTAAGTGCAATCATTATAATATGAAATTGCAAGGGGTGCTACATATTATTGGCATACAAAATGATGAAAAAATGCCTAATATAAACAAAAGAAAATTTGTTTGCTTTAGAAAGTGATAATATGTGATATATTGGCTACTACTTTTTTCTAAACAGTCCATCCAATCTTTGCAGCAAACACATCATTCTACGTGTTTAAATTATGAGCCCATGGTTCTACCTACTCCTAAATGTTTGATTTAGAATCTATTGATCAATAGACCGAAGGTCTTTGGTTTGGACTGAAATATAATGAAGTTTCAATCAATTATGGTTATTATTTAAAATTCTTCAAATGCAAGTTAAGAATATCCGAAAAACATTATTCAGGACGATGTAGACGCATACGTACAAGAAACATGATTTGGACCAAAACTAGAACTCCATTCACTTCCCTAGTTTAATTTCTCTATTTTCTTTTCTTCTTCTTTCATAGTGGAGTTTGAGACCTATGCTGCCAAGTATCATTTATGCACTAATCCCAATTATCAATAAAATGAAATTCATTTCATCTTTAAATTGTACATTCTCTCTCTACTCATCATGTCTTGCTTAAACAATTACTAGTGAATGAACTCATCAAGTTGAGTTAATCAACATGGCAATGAAGAACAAGTTAATGCATAATTGGCATAATATAGACTACATTGTTCATATAAAATGCATCCTCGATTTGGCGTATCCACACCTTGAACAACTTACTCTGTATTTTTACATCCTTTAAATTAAATACGTCAATTCCTTAATTATGTTATTAAAGCAAAGTGGTTCAAATAAATTCTCTTTTGGGCAACAAACTTTACTTTATTAGCTATAGGCCCAGTCATATTGAGCCTAAAAGTTCAATTGAGGCTCAATTTTAGTCTCAAAAATTGGGGGCTCACTCCAAGTCCACTTAGTGTTTGTTTAATGATGTAATACACCAACATAGAAGCACCTTTGAAACCCTAAAAATGTCTCCCTTATCTTGAGTAACCTACATTATGATCCACTTTGTTGGTAGCCCGTTTGCGCCTAAACACATAGCTTGTTTCTTTGAACCTACATCAAACTTAGCCAGGGGATGGGAATGCTACGAGGACATAATTTAAAATGCAACTCCATAAAACAAATAATGTTAAAGTAGCTCTGATTTTCAATTCAAGCAAATGGAAATGCATGAAAAGTTGTCAATAAGTAAATTTTTAAGTAATAGAGTTGCTCTAGTCTAAGAGCAAGTTTGTAGCATAGTTTGGGTTAATTATGGGTATTTGAGCCTTCTTTTCCATTTCTTTCTTACGCCGTAAGCTTAGCCATGATACAACCCTTAAAAAGCCCTACTTGAGGTGTAAAAAAAATGCAAAAAATTGTGTCTTTATCTTTAACACATCAATAACTCAAAAGCAAGAGCTACGTAAGACCTGATTCCAACCCGAATTGGATATGTATGCAACCTTTCATAAGGTGCGGTCTTAATAGTCCTACATCTTAAGGACATGTAACATGACCATCAAGCTACTGTTTTATAAGGTGCGGTCTTAAGGGTCCTTTTAACACAAGACTCACCTAAAGTCTTAGATACTGTTTTATTTTAGGACGCATGACCATCCTTAAAAGAAAATTGCCTTAATGTCACATAAAGCGAGTCATTTTCTTCTGCACATATCATCTTTCTTTCTTTTTTTTCACACATACCCTTCATCAAGCTTCTTTCCTTTCTCATGCTCATCATCATCAACTCTTGTAGTGTCATCTTTTAATTCAAACACTCACAAACTTCCTTTACTCATTCCTTTTTATTCTGCAATATCATTCAACTTCTTCATTTTCTCTTACAGAATGAATTTTCATGGATTTCTTATACCTATCCATGGAAGCATGAGGCATCTCTTTGATTCCATATCATCCTCTCATCACCAAAACCATTCCTATATGTTCTAGTTTTGTTCTTCATAAACATGGAAGCTCGTCTACTTCAAGCATTATCATCTACAACTCTTCAAAACTTGAGCAAACATTTATAATATTGATCTCTTATTTCTCTAAAGAGATTCACATTACTAGTAGCCAATAGTTGAACTTCAAACAAACTTCTAAAATAAGGCAATCACGAAAGTATAAGATGATGGCTCATAATCTAAGATCAAATGAGAAAGTTAAACTCACTCCTCTTTGAATCATAAATGTTGTCAAGCACATTATACAACAATTGTAATCAGTTTTGGATCCTTTAATTCTACTGTTCTTTCTTCCTCATTCTCCTCGTACAAAAAAATAATCATTTTAAAAAAATCGATTTAGGGAAAGTTTAAATACCCCCATCCCTTGGTTCCTACTAACTCATGTATGGCACGTCCGTCCTCATTTGTGCATATTTTTGGTTGTTTTCCTCGTGCTTATTTGTAGCTAATTTGAGCATACTTACATTATAACTAGCTTGTACATAATCTTCTAGCTAGCTTTGCATACATATTTGTGACCTTCGTGTTGCTATAAGTCTCCATACTTACACCACCTTGTACACCCTGAGGACTACATTCTTTTCAAAATTAGTTATGAAGCCACTTGCTTCAAATTTTCATTAAGCTTATGACATTTGCTTGTTGCCCTTTACGAAAAAAATACATGGAAGTTGTCTCACTTGAAACTTCATTTTGGAAATTATTTTTTTGAAGTAAGTCGGATAATCCTCCATAAAATATTTCCATTTTTCCCCTACTTAAACCCTCAGTCTCAACATATAGCTCATTACTTATATGTCAAAAATAAAAGCCCAAGGTCTAATCAATAATGCAAGAACAATTAATGAAGATAAACTCGAAAAGCTTTTACAAAAAAATAAAAGAGCCACAAAATTTAGAAACCGTAGCATCACAAACTTTGTAGCGCTAAATGAAGAGCGCCACAACATTTTCAGGGTTACTTAACAAGCGCAACAAATTATGCAGCGCTCTATAGCATAGCGCAACAAAGTTTGTCACGCTACAACAGCAGTGCTACTAATTTTCTTGCGCTATGTCATTTGAGGTAAAATTAAGAGCATTTTTACTTTTATCATACTAAATAATGGGATAATTTATTTCGTATTCTCGGAGCACGTTGCTTCATAAATATTAAAAGCATTTCCATTTTTGGTTATAAATTAAGAGCTCATTTCTCTGATAATGAAAATAAATTAATCAAGAACATTTTCACTTTTTGATTATTAATCAAGAGCCCATTACTCTTATAATAAACTAAACAAGAGCACTATCACTTTTGATTATTGAATGTGGAACCTACCACTCTTAAATATGTCAAAATATATTAATCATGACATTTATTAGCTGGCGAGTCATACTAATCAAGAGCACTTCTCAATAGTTCATGGAGCATTATACTTCATTCTATAACATCATTTAGAGAATCATTTGCCAAAGCACTTTTGTTTAATAAAATAAAAGCATACTACTCTTACAATGCTTGGAGCATTCTTCAATAATCATTATAAAACAAATTTATTTCATATGCTTCAACATTTGTATGACTACATTTGAATAAGTTATAGCAAATAATTCTCTAAATCAACATGTAAACACAAATTCATCTCATATTTCTGAAAATTAACTTAATTAAATGTTTGAGATGGAAGCACTTACATCAAAAGAAGAAGCACTTAAAGGAAAGAGCAGCGTAGCGTAAGACAATGTACTACGCTAACACCTCAGCATCAAAAACCCAAACACGCTGCCTTAGTAGTGCGACTGACTCTACCACGCTACAACCCTGTAGCGTGACTAATTCTACAGCGCCATCACACAAGCTCAGCAATGAAACCACGCCAATATTCCTACACAACACTACCGAGTATTATCAATTGATCATCAATTTTTATAATTTGAACAACATTTCAAACACAACAAATGAAGAAACGCTCACTTGGGAACGTGATAGCAGCAACCTCTCTAAAGGTCTTAGCGCCATTTCTACTGTTGCGCTGATGCATCAGTGTGGTTGGCTTTGTGACGCTACAAGGCTAGTGTTCTTGCCTGTGCTTTGCTGTATTTTCAAGTGCTTTGAGTTTGTTTTTGATGTTAATCCCTTCTCTCACTCCTTTATCCAAAATACTCAAAAGGACAAAAATACATTGTGTCAAGGTTTGTGATTTTATGACAACATCATTAGCTTTTGTCAATAATTCTAATAAATAAGCGAATTTACTCTAAATAGTAATAAATGAACGAATTTATTACCTGTTTTCAATAATTTCGGTAAATAAGCAAATGTACGTAAAGTGGTAATAATGAGCAAATTACATTTTTCAATAATTTCGATAAATAAGAGAATTTACTAAAAAATAGTAATAAGTGAGCGAATTTATTGCATTTTTCAATAACTTTGGTAAATAAGCGAATTTATTAAATTTTTTTCCAATAATTTCGGTAAATAAGCTAATTTACTCAAAATGGTAATAAATGAGCGAATTTATTACATTTTTCAATAATTTTAGTAAATAAGCGAATTTACTCGAAAAGGTAATATTTGAGCGAATTTATTACACTTTTTCAATAATTTTGGTAAATAAGCGAATTTACTCAAAATAGTAATAAATGAGCTAATTTATTACATTTTTTTCAATAATTTCGGTAAATAAGCGAATTTACTCCAAATAGTAATAATGAGCGAATTTATTATTTTTCTTTTCAAAAAATTCAATTAATAAGCGAATTTACTCAAAAAGTATCAAATGAGCGAATTTATTACCTTTTCTTCAAATATTCTTAGTAAATAAGAGAATTTACTAAAAATAGTAATAAATAAACGAATTTACTAAAATAGTAATAAATAAGCGAATTGATTACCCTTTTGTGTTTAGATATTTTAGTAAATAAGCGAATTTACTAGATTAGTAATAAATAGACTAATATATTCTTTTTGCTTATAAAATCGAATTTAAAACGTTTTACAAATAAACGAATTTATTAAAGTTGATTTCTATATGTCGATTTCCAAGTAAGAAAGTCGATTAATTAGAAAATAACTATTCCTATTTTCGAAAACAAACAAATTTTTTTTAAAGTTCTGGAACCCATTGCTTTCTAAAATCTTGATACACCCATTGGTTAATAAGGATCCCTCGGTTCGAATATAAAAGTCTCGAAAAGCAATTCGAGCATACTTTGATTTTCGTCTTACTCAGACTCAATCAAAGTGGGGGCTAACTGTAGACACCTAATTTAGCCCTTGTCCCGCAGTAAGACTCTATGATGATTAAAAAACTCATTGCTCTAGAATATTGAATAATCGACTATACATTGGCATAAAAAAAGTTTTGGATATTACAAAAGGCCCATTCTTATTTAACGGACTTTTTTTTAATTATCCCAACGCTTTTTATTATTTTAGTATAAATAATAATAATAATAAATAAATAAAATAAAATATATATATATAATAAAAAATAAAAAATCTTTCAAAAATGCAACGCGGTTAATTTAGTCACACTGACAGCTCAGCGTGACTAAGTCAACAGCGCTACCCTAGCAGCGTTGTAGGGTTTATCGCGTTAACGGGCCATCGCGATTCAGCGTACCACGCTAGCTACTATAAATATCATCAGTTTCTTCATTTCTAAGAACTCTTTTTACTCACTTTTTCCCTTACAATAAAATAATCTGAAATATTGATGTTCTATCATCTTCATTTTTATAAATAGTTACTTATTATTATTTTACAATTTATCTTATTTATAAAGTTGCTACAAACTTTGATAATATTGAAACAATAATTCGACTCTGCCCAAATTAACACTCGATGACTCCAATCTTCATACAAGAAGTGGTACGTTTCCTGACAGCTGTAAAAATCAAACTTGTGGATTTTTTGTTGTTGGTTTTCCGAATCATTTACCACTTTTATCATTTTATTTTTGTTCAAGGACTTAATTTGAATTAATGTATAACATTAAATCAAGATAATTGTTTTGGACAAATTGTACCATGCTAGGAACCTTGAATTAATCTTAACGACGGTTTGACTAAATTAATTAGTTTCTTTTTATTTCACCTTAATAATAGTAATTTTATATTAGGTTGTAAATCAATTACTTGGTTCTTTGTATATCTTGTGTATGATTGAGAGAAAACTAGTAATGGCCGCCTACGGGCTAATATGACACACTCCCCAATATTAGTACCTTCACCCCCGAATCCAACCTTTGGTTCGTAAGATACTAACTTGGACTCATCCTAATGGGATCGAAAAGGTTATTCGTGCAATTTAGATTATCGTCCCATATTCGTGTCCCATTCGTAATCAATCTAAATACGCGGTTTATGAGTTTGATTCCTAAAACTCATTGGCGACTCCTTACCAGCATCGTCCGTATTCGTTGATACTATCTCACTCGAAAAAAGATAATTAAATATTAAAACAACACAAAAATAGCGTAGCGCGACAAACTTTGTCACGCTAATGTCGCAGCGTCACAAAGTTTGTAGCGCTACCGCTGCAGTGTGACAAACTTTGATGTGTTGCACTGTCATCGTGACAAAGTTTGTGACGCTACCATACTAGCGCGACTGAAATTCCTACGCTCCTTTTTTTGCAAAATACTTTAAAAAAACTCCATTTCACCATTCCTTAAGCCAACTTTTTAGGTTTAACTCCACCTATGGATGGTTTGGGGTAGGTGACCAAAAAATTTGGGACCCTAAAATTCGGGGCCCCTACAGTATGCAAGGCAAATATCCTTAAGTACGACAAGTATGTTGATTTTATTTGATTTCAAATAAAATCAGTGAGAATATTTTCCCTAGATTATTTCTATAATTCCAAGGAAAATATTCTCTTGCAATATTGCATAACATACTATCCAAAAGCTTATTTAAGGATATTGGCTAGCAGACATCCAAAAACAACTCTTGCACGAACAAAATTGAAGATCATGATTTGCAAAAGTACTCTCTAAGTCTCAATCTCGCATAAACTTCATAACCACATTAAGGTTTTAATTTTCTCTCTTTTGTAAGCATTTATGCTAATTGTTATTGAGAGACAAAGGATTGTAATTTGAGCATTTTGAAAGTTTGGTTTGCTGGGGAAGTTGATCTGGGATCATCTTCATTGTAACCTTCATAGTTGAGGGTTGAGTCGAACTTCCATAGGTGGAAGTTGGGGAATCATATTGTGCATAGGTGCATAATTGATTAAGTGTAATTCTTTTGGTATTCTGAGTTGATTAATAAAAGAGTGAGTAAGTGGAGGACGTAGGCTTATTAGAAGTTGAACCTCGTTAAATCTTAGTGTTGTTTATTTTATTGCTTTATTATTCCCGTTGCTTGAGACGTAGTTCTAAACTGTTCTTATAATTAATCGAAAAATTTACAACTTTACAACTTTAGTTAAGATGCTGGAGAAGTATGGTGTATACCGCAGAAAAGGATTGACATATCATCCACAAACCAATGGGCAAGTGGAGGTTTCGAATCGAGAAATCAAAGCTATCCTACAGAAGACAGTTGCAAAATCAAGGACAAATTGGAGTAGCAAGCTTCATGATGCACTATGGACATAGAGAACAGCGTTCAAGACATCTATCGGTACATCTCCATATCGATTAGTGTACAGGAAGGTGTGCCATTTACCGGTTGAGTTAGAATACAAGGCTTACTAGGCAGTAAAGGAGCTTAATATGGATGCTAAGCTTGTAGTTGAGAAGCGGGTACTTCAATTGAATGAGCTAGATGAGTTCCGATTGGGAGCCTACGATAGTGCTAAGATTTACAAGAAAGAGACTAAGGAATTGCACGATAAGCGGATCATAAGAAAGGATCTCCAAATGGGTGACAAGGTCTTGTTATTAAATTCTAGATTGAAACTTTTTCCAGGAAAGTTGAGGTCTAGGTGGAGTGGCACTTTCATTGTTACTATAGTGACTAAGTATGGGTTCGTAGAGGTTCAGAACGATAAAGGGGAACGATTCAAGGTTAAGGGAAACCGCCACAAGCACTACTATGAAGGTGATGTTGTTGGCTTGGTTAAGGAAATCACTTTCCGAAACCAATACCCCCTATTAGCTATGAGGTGATATGGTCAAGCTAATAACAGTAAAGAAGCGCTTTGCAGGAGGCAACCCGTAGTTAGTTAGTTTGTAGTTGCTCTTTCATTAATTATTTTCATAGTTTAGCAGGGACTTTAGCCTTGTTCATAACTTTGGTGAGGAGAGTGAGGGACTAACAATTTTGTTACAAGTGTTTATAGGTGAAAATTGGGCCAAAAAAGGCGAAAAATTACGAAGGGCACTCCGCCCGGCGGGGTCCGGGCGAGCAGCTGGGATCCAGGCTTGCAGCAGGGGGTCCAGGTGCGTAACCAGTTTTCCCACACTTAGATTTTGTTAAAAATTTGGCAAAAACCCCCAAGCCCTCCTGGCGTACAAACCCCCCCCACCCCCCCCCGCGTCGTCCTTTCTTTCTCCTTCCTTACTTTTACTTTCTTCCTCTTCCTTTCTTCTTCTCTCACCTCTCATTATCTTATCTCCTTTTCTCTCTCTACAAATCTCAAAACCTCCATACTCCCTTTCTCTCTGTAAACTTCCTTCCTCTATATTTCCCTCTTTACTCACTCAAATTCACTCAAATCTTCACCAAAACTCATAATTTTCACTCTCTTTTAGATCCACACCACAAATTTTAAAAACAATACTCTTAACTCACATCCCAAACTTCCTCACTTCACATATTCACCTTCAACCATGGCACCCAAGAGACAACGAGCGAGACCTAGCACAAGGAATGAACCACGAGGCTTTGGACGAGATTCCACCTACGAGTTAGTTACCTTCGGCTCTTAAGAACAAAAGGTAAGATTCCACCCAAAATTTCAGATTTCATCGATTGTACTAGTCATTAAGATTCCAAAATTTAGAGAGAGAAAGAGAAAAAAAAAGGGGGGGAGAGGATTTTCCGAAGAAAAAAAAAATTACAGTTCGGTTTTAGCGAAAAAAAGGTGTTTTGTTCTTGGGAGCCATGTCTCACCGGACCCCACCGGAGCCCCCTCGCACCATGGCCAGCCACCTCGCACTTCTCCCATTGTTTTGGTATTTTAGGAACATTTTTTTAAAAAATAAAATAAAATAAAAAATTCTCCTTCTTTCTTTTTGATTCAATCTTGCAAATTTATGTTCATATTTATGTTTAAGCTTGCTTTTATAGGTTTTAATCATGTTTCAATAAACATATAATTTGTTTTAAGCCATGAACTAATTCGTTGTTCATGAAATTTTAGATTAGGGTATGAAAAGTATGAAAGTTAGAATTTTTATGAGTCTTTTGACTTAAACTTCAATTTTATGATCATGAAATATTGTTGTATGAATTTATGATGATTTTATGGAGTTTAGATTGATTTTGAAAGGTATTGAAAATAAAATAAATTTCTGTCCAAATTTTATAATTATGAAATTCAATTGTATAAATATTATGAAAATGTTTTGGCTTATGAAAAATCATTTTAAGGCATAGATTGGTTTCATAATTATGTTACTTGATTGTAGAAGAATTTTGCCATGAAATTATGATATTTTAATGAGTTTTTCATGACATTAAAGTTAATAAATAAATCTGAAATTTTATAAAAACAGCTTAAAGTAAGTTTTAAGTGTTCATATTATGCTAGTATGATCACATATGAATTCCATGTTGTTACATATAATTTTTAGTATGTTTTATGAAGTTTAAAGGTGATTTTAAGGATGTTTAACATGTTGTCCAGATTTTATAACGTGAATAACTAGGCTTTTAAAGTGTGTAATTAGCATGAATTGATCATATACAGTAAGTAACACATTGTATGATTTATTTATGTTGTTATTGAAGCTTTTCAAGGAGTTTTGGTAATTTTATATTGCTGTCCACTTTTCTAAAGTGGCATAAAATTTAAATTAAGGTTTTCTAAAGAATATATAAGTCATCAAATCCAAGTAATCATACAAATGAATCGGATAAGACACCTTCCCTCCACAGCCGGAGATAGGAAAGAGAGAGAGAAGCCGCTCTTGAGCAACCAGGCAAAGAAGGAGGATGGCTTCACTCAAGAGAAAAGTAAAGTGTAGTATGGAATTGAATAGAGACCATATAAGGAATGTTTTGGACAAGTTTCTAATATAGAAGTTACTTTATAGTTGTTGTAGAACTTAATCAACAAGGTTTTAATTTAGTTTCGGTTTTCCTTATGCAGGAGACTTTGATCCAGTCCACTTCTAGAAGTTGTGGCGGAGCACGCCATTATTTTACAAGGTACCTAAGTACAAAAGAAAAACACAAGAATTGGAATTCATGCTTTGATGATCCTTGATTATATGAAGTATTGTGGTGCTTGTTTGAATCATGATTTTATGTGCATGACAAGTTTATTAGAAGCATGATTTTAATATAGTATGATGACATTCCATGTTAAATATTAATATAAGTTCTTATAAATTTCATGTAAAATTCTTGTAAATTCTTATTTGAATCGTGAACTTAGTCGGTTGTGTCCTAACATTCCATGACCTTGATTTGCTGACTTTTGCAAGAAGTGTTCTAATAATCACCCACGAAAGGACTGTGTAGGAAACCCAGTGAATTGTCGGTTGTGTAACAAACTTGAACACCGTGAGTATGAGTGCTTCTCTAAGAACAAAGGAAAGGAGGGAAAGAATTCTCAAGCTAGGGGGAATTCAGTTGGGGGACAACAAAAGGGTTTCCAAGAAAATATGGTAGGAGAGGTGACACACCAAGCCGGTAATAGGAATGGGAGTGGGAATGGAGGAGGAAATACTAAGACCTCAAACACTGGTAAACTGAATGCGATGGCTCAAAGTGAAGCGGATGCTAATAAGGATGTGATTACTAGTAAATTTTCTATTCACTCTCTTCCTGTTAAATTTTTGTTTGATTCTGGTGCAACGTATTCTTTTGTATCCACTAAGATTCTAGAAAAGTTAAAGTCTGTGTTGGGAAAAGTAGATGCAATAGATATGTCAATAGTGTTACCTTCAGGACAAGAAGTTCAATGTACAAGGATATTTCAGGATGTTCCTATTGAAATTGAGGGAGTGGAGTTTAAAGCTAACCTAATCGAGTTTGATTCAGGTGACTTAGAAGTGATCCAAGGATTGGTTTAGTAAGCACAAGGCTGAGATTTTATGTGAACCACAGATGATCTCGTTGATGAATAAGGGCAAGAAGGTGAGCTATTGGAGGGTAGGAAAACAAACACACAATAAATTAGTGTCAGTAATGAGGTTTGCTAGGTTTGTGGAGAAAGTTTTTCCCATTTACCTTTGTAGTGTGAGATATGTGGACCATGTTGAGACTGCTACGGCGGAGGATATTGAGATAGTAAGGGACTTTCTTGACGTGTTTCCCAAAGAGATTTCGGGGATGCCACCTAAACGAGAAATTGATTTTACGATAGACTTAATCCCAGGAACAACACCTATTTCCAAAGCACCCTTTAGGATGGAGCCTGCAGAAATGAATGAGTTGAAGGAGCAGTTGCAAGACTTGTTGGAAAAGGGTTACGTTAGGCCTAGTGCTTTACCTTGGGGAGCACCGGTACTGTTTGTGGAGAAAAAGATAGGAGTTTGAGGTTATGTATTGACTATGGGGAGCTGAATAAGGTGACAATCAAAAATAAGTATCCATTACCTAGAATTGATGACTTGTTTGATCAATTAAAAGGTGCTACTGTGTTATCAAAAATTGATTTGATGTTAGGATACCATCAATTGAGGATTGCTAATGAGGACATACCGAAAACTGCTTTTCGCACTAGGTATGGACACTATGAGTTCACAATTATTCCTTTTGGGTTAACCAGTGCACCAACAATTTTTATGGATCTAATTAATAGAATTTTTCAACGATTTTTGGATAACTCTGTGGTTGTTTTCATTGATGACATCTTGGTGTAGACTAAGATTACAGAAGAACATTTGGAGCATTTGAGGACCATCTTGATGACATTAAGAGAGAATGAGTTGTATGCTAAGTTCTCGAAATGTGAGTTCTGGTTGGAGAAAGTACCATTCTTTGGGCATATCATGTCTAAAGAGGGAGTTGAAGTAGATCCAGCAAAAATTGAAGCGGTTAAGGAGTGGCCTACACCTAACAATGTAACGGATGTACGAAGTTTCTTAGGGTTAGCAGGCTATTACAACTTTTTGAGGATTGCTAAACCCATGACATCGTTAATGAAGAAAGATTGTAAATTTGAGTGGAGTGGTAAGTGTGAAGAAGCATTTCATACCATGAAAGACCGTTTGACTACAGCTCCAGTGCTGACTTTGCCAGTTGGAAGTGACTCTTATGATGTGTATAGTGATGCTTGTAAAAATGGTTTGGGATGTGTGTTGATGCAAAATAGAAGGTGATAGCATTTGTTTCGAGGCAATTTAAACCATATGAGGTGAACTACCCTACTCACGATCTGGAGTTAGCAACAATCTTGTTTGATTTGAAAATATGGAGGCATTACTTGAATAGGGTGAAATGTAGGATATACACAGACCACAAGAGTTTAAAGTACTTTTTCCCTCAAAAGGATTTAAACATGAGACTGAGGAGATGGATTGAGTTGATCAAGGAATATGACTTAGACATCCAATACCATGAAGGGAAAGCCAATGTGGTAGCAGATGCTTTAAGCCGTAAAACGAAGCATGGAGTGAATACCTTGGTGGTTGCTAATGACCTATGTAAGGAAATAAAAAAGGAGGGTGAGTTGGAAGGACTTCTTTGTAATCTTAGTATTCAACCAACAATATTTAAGGAAATTAAGAAGAACCAGAATGAAGATGTGAAATTGGACATAATTAAGGAAATGTTGAAAGCAGAAAAGCCTATGGATTTTAAGATTCATGAGAATGGAAGTTTAAGGTATAAAGGAAGATGGTGTGTGTGACAAAAATCTGAGGCTTTAAAACAGGGAATCATGGAGGAGGGTCATAATACACAGTATTCAGTTCATCTTGGAGGTGATAAGCTGTATAAGGATTTAAAGAAGTTATATTAGTGGCCTTAGATGAAGAGAGAAGTGGCTGAATTTGTGAGTTAATGTCTTACTTGCCAAAAGGTCTAATTTGAGCAAAAGAGGCCACAAGGATAGGTCCAACCACTTGAAATACCACGATGGAAATGGGATTGCATATCAATGGACTTTGTGACTTGCTTGCAAAAGTCGAAGAATCAAACTGATAACATATGGGTAGTGGTGGATAGACTTACTAAGTCAGCAGTGCCTATACCCATGAAAGAGACATTGAAGACGGAACAACTTGCAAAGGCTTACATAAAACATGTTGTGAGGCTACATGGAGTTCCAAAGGATATCGTGTCACATAGGGATTCTAAGTTTCTTTCGAAATTCTGGAAAAGTGCCGAGAAAAACTTTGGTACAACATTGAAGATGAGTACAACTTTCAATCCAGCAACTGATGGACAAACAGAGAGAACCATACATGCCTTAGAGGATATGCTAATGGCTTGTCTAATGGATTTTAGGGAATTGGGAGGATCACTTGGATGTCATTGAGTTTTCATACAACAATTCTTATCATGAAAGTATTGGCATGGCACCTTTTTAGGCTTTGTATGGAAGGAAGTGTAGGAGCCCCTTGTGTTGGAATGACATAAGTGAGACATTTATTCTAGGACCTCAATTGATGGAAGAAACAACAGGGAAAACTAGAGTAATACAAGCAAAGATTCAAGCAGCACATGATAGACAAAAGTCCTATGCGGACCAAAAACGCCAAGAAGTTGTTTTTGAAGTTGGCGATAAGGTGTTACTTAACGTATCCCAAATGAAAGGAATAATGAGGTCGGAAAGAAAGGAAAATTGAGCCCAAAATACATAGGACCCTATGAGATCTTGCAAAGGGTTGGAAAAGCAGCTTAAAAGTTAGCATTACCAATGGAGTTGAGCAAGGTTCACAATGTCTTTCATGTGTCTCAACTAAGGAAGTATGTGTCTTTCATGTGTCTCAACTAAGGAAGTATGTGACAGACGAGTCACATGTGTTAAAGCCTAAAAGGATAGAGTTAGACCAAAGTTTGACCTATAAAGAGAGGCCAATTAAGATGCTAGACAGTAAAGTCAGGGATACTCGAAGAAAGAGTGTCAAAATAGTGAAGGTGTTGTGGCCTAACTAAGAAACCGAAGAAGCTACTTGGGAAGCTGAAGATATGATGAGAGAAAAGTACCCAGTGCTATTTTAGGTTAGTAAGGAGAGTAACGGCGACGTAACTCGATTTTTAAGGGGGGTAGAAAGCAACCTGTTTTTCGCACGTTTTTACCCTCAATTTTGCAAGTTTGTATTTGTTTTCGCAACTTTTAAGTAAGAGTTTTAAGTTTGTCTACTAAAAAGTTGTCAAGTAAGTGTCTAAGGTGTACAACAACATAGCATTACAATAAGGAAGTTTAAAGTAAATGTAGTCTCTATTCAAATTCCATACACTAATCTACACAAAGTTTCGAGACGAAACTTCTTTTAAGGGGGTAGACTGTAATACCCAAATTTTCATGTTTTTTAAGAAAATATTTTTGTATTTTACTTGTATAATTTCAATATTTTTATTGAAAAATTATGTTCAATAGCAATATTAAATGGATATAATAGTAATGATAAATATACATAATAAATAAGTTTTAATTAAAAATAATTATTTGTGTTTATCAATAATATTTTGTGTTTATGAAATATTTTAAAAGGCTTCTGAAAATAGAATTTTCAAGAGTTTCCTAATTTATTTAGATGCAGGGGCCTAATGGTAATTTCCACTTGTTAGGATATGTATGGGCTTTTCCAAATCGTACTTTGGGGCCTATAAATACCCCTTAAAACAAAAATTTTCAAATTTCATCCATCATACTGGTCATTAGGATTCCTAAATTTAGAGAGAGAAAGAGAAAAAAAAGGGAGAGGATTTTCCGAAGAAAAAAAAACTGCAGTTCTGTTTTCGGAAACAAAAAAAAAAGACAAGATGTTTTGTTCTTGGGATCCGTGCCTCTCCATACCCCACCGGAGCCCCCTCGCGCCACCGCCGGCAACCTCGCTCTCCTCCCCTTATTTTGGTATTATTTGGAACTTTTAAAGAAAACAAATCTACAAAAAAATAAAAAAAAATTGCTCCTTCTTTCTTTTTGGTTCATTCTTGCAAATTTATGTTCATATTTATGTTTAATCATGCTTTTGTAAGTTTTAATCATGTTTTAACAATGTTACGATTTGTTTTAAGGCATGAATTAATTTGTTGTTCATGAAATTTTAGATTAGGGTTTGAAAAGTATTAAAGTTATGATTTTTATCAGTTTTTATTACCTAAACTTTAATGTTATGATCATAAATTATTGTTGTATGAATATAAATGATGATTTTATGGAGTTTAAATTGATTTTTAAAGGCTTTGAAAATAAAATAAATTGTTGTCCAAATTTTATAATCATGAAATTCAATTGCATAAATCTTATGACATGTTTTGGTTGATGAAAAATTATTTTAAAGCATAGATTGGTTTTATAATTATGTTAGTTGAATTTTGCCATGAATTTATGATGTTTTATGAGTTTTTCATGACTTTAAAGTTAATAAATGAATCTGAAATTTTATCAAAAACAAGTTAAAGTAAGTTTTAAGTGTTCATATCATGTTAGTATGATCACTTATGAATTCCATGATGTTACATAAAATTTTTTGTATGTTTTATGAAGTTTAAAGGTGACTTTAAGCATGATTAACATGCTCTCCAGATTTTATAAAGTGAATAACTTGGATTTTAAAGTATTGTGGTGCTTGTTTTAATCATGAATTTATGTGCATGACAAGTTTATTAGAAGCATGATTTTTATAGTATGCTGACATTCCATGCTAAATAGTAATATAAGTTCTTACAAGCTTGATCTTGAATGTTATGATCAGTTCGTTTGGCTAATTGCTTAATAATAAAGGAAGGAAGTTATTTTAAAGTTGGTTAGTTACTTAATCAACAAGGAATGTTGTTGTGAATTTTTATTCACATGATTAAAAAAAGTTATGAGCAATTACTTTATACATGTTGCTACTCACAGTTTAATTTGTGGTCAAGGAGAAAGTAAACAGTTAGCCACTCACAGTTAATGTGTAGTAAAGGAGGTTCAGCTTAATTAAAGGACACACATAAAATTAATTATGAATCACCTTAAATTGAAGATAATTAATATGGCTTGCTTGACTTAATGCATGTCTTTATGTGATGTTGTATGTGAGTCATAACATTGTTAAACCGGTTAATCACGTAAACTACTCTAGGAATGTATATGCCTTGAGTATGAACAATGTGGGGAGTCGTATGGAACAGTTATCTATGACTTCTAATTAGGGTATAACACTTTGCACTCTTTTATATTTTTAATGCGCTGGATATCCGTCACTTTATGTGACATAGTAATACTTTCTTGGAGTTTCTTCCAAGTTGGTGTGCAGTAGGGCGATAATTTTGAAGGAGGAAACCCGTTCGATGCAGGATCCATAAGTTTAAATATAATAGTTAATTTAGTTGAGTCCATGTACCGGTAAAAAGGTCGTCAAAGGCAAGTTGAGTGCATGTTTTATTTCTTATTCTTTTGTTGCATAGACTTTAGTACTTATGTACTCAGCTTTGCTGACTGCTTTTTCTGTGTGCATGACTTTGCCTTGGACTTGGCATAACAATGACCCACTCTTGGTGAGTAGTTGTCTAGTATAAGAAAAGCTACAGGTACAAGTGGGCATAAGTCATTTCATGAGACTTTGTGAGAGCGCTTGTTGTGTTTTGTAGTTTTACTTTATTCTTTTGCTTATGAATGACTAACATTTAGTTTCGGATGTTGTTTTTATATCTAAAGACTTTTAGTTTTGGTTTTAAGGGCCATTAATATGGTTCCGAAGTGTAATATAGTTTAAAGTTGATTTTTGTTGTGAGATTGTTTTGAAGTTAGTTTTAAATTGATTTGTGTTTTAAGACTTCTGTTGTAGTACTTTGTTAAGTGGCTTAGCCGTTATTACGGTGTCGGTAATACTTTGATTTTTCCATGTTAAGAAGTTTTAATAAATATAATCCTTAATAATTATAATATGTTTTCCGGAAAAATAAGAAGTAAGAAGTTACGAAATTTCATGGTATGATATAGTGGTTGCTAGAGCTTAGATTTTGAAATAAAATACATTTTCTTTTTGGGGTACCCTAAGTTCTATTTTTTTGAAAGATGAATTTCATATTTTGAAAGTTTTTGAAAATGTTTTTTTTCTAAAAATAGTAATGTCCAAAAATGGAAAGTTTTGAAAAATAAATTATGTGTGCAAGTATGCAAGGAATACAGGTATGTATTATGTGTTATCGCTTTAATACCATGTGGTGAGCTTGGGTAGGAAGTTTAGGCATGAAGGATAGACTTTTTTTCTGTTCTTTCATGCATTACAGTTCATGTTTAAGGTGTTGCTTATGTGAATAGTTTAGTGTAAAGGAAATTGTATGTTAGCCATAAGACCCTTTTTGTAGAACTGCTAGTTAGTTTTGTTTTGTTTTGTTTTGGGAAGGATGGACTATTAGTCTTAAGTTTTGTGTAGGATATCATATAGTATGCCTAGTAAGGATACTCAAATAGGAACTTTGGAGAAGAAAGACTACGAAAGGCCGCCTCATTATGTTTGGAAAATACAGTTCTACTTTTGGTATATGAGTACTGTGTTGAGGTCACCACAATGGGATCAGCCCGACCATGTATCAGCCCTGATTGTTAGGTGCTTGCCCGACTGTTCACCATATTTAGAAAGTTTAGTGATTTCCACTTTTCTTAAGGCCTTCTGAACTATTCTAAGTAGAAGGATGCAGTTAGCCACTGGGGTTGTGATGGGAGATTCTTGTAGAGGTACATTGCTAGGAAAGAGCAGGAGTAACAAGAGATGAATGTAAGTGATGAGACCCCGCCCACACCAAGGGCGTAAGGTTGCCAAGGAAGTGAAGACCTGCTGGTGAAGGAGACTCCTACACGGGTTCAAGGACTGATGAGTCAAGGGATAGTTGGTGTTATGAAATCGAGAAAGTGTATGTTGATATGGTAACTGATTCTGAAGAAGATGAAGAAGAATCTGATCCTGGGCAAGTAATGGAAGAAGAAGAAAAAACGGAGGAAGAAATGGAGGTTGACACTACGAATGACCCGGAGTTCATACCAAAGAAATATATGATGTCAAGAGACAAGAAAGATAATGTTAATGTTTAGAGACTTTGTTTAGATCTAATTTAGCTATTGTTGCTTAATGTTTCTGATGTTTAGTTGAACAGTATATGATATTGTTTACATTAGTTTGAATAAGTGGCAGTGAGCCATAAGAAATGATAAGAAGAGTCGAGTAATAAATTTCTTTTATGATTTAAAGCCTCAATTAGAATAGAACCAAGGGAATTGTTTTTATTTCTTATGTGCTTTATTCTTATTTTAATGGTTGTGTAAACAATCAAAACAAAGAGAATCATTCGCTCTACAAGGATGAAAATCCTTTTATGAGACGAAATGTGAAAGTTTTTTATGATTTAAATTTATGTTGTCCTAACTTTCAGGTAGACATAGTTTTATATAAAGGTCTTTTCCTCTACAGGATAAATACAATGGCTGAACGTAACAACAATCAACTGAAAGAAGTAGTGAGGCAATTAGCTACTGTAGCTGAACAGTTAGCTGTCTGAGGGAATGGAAATAGTAGTGACCTTTTTGGGGAGCTTTTCAATAAAATTTCTCAAATTAAGCCACCAACTTACCAAGTACAGCACAATCCAACTATTTTAGAGGGATAGCTGAGAGAGTTTAATAAGTTGTTTGGGGCAGTATAGTGTCCAGAGGAGCTTAAAGTGAACCATATTGTTTACTATCTGAGAGGAGAAGCTGATTTATGGTGGTCACAAAATGAGGCTTTAATAAGGGCTTTACCATGATTTAATTAATATATGTTTCAGGAACAAATTCATAATAAGTTTTACCCTATTTTCCTTCAGAAACAGAAAGCTGAGGAGTTTCTAGAGCTTAAGATGGGAAGTATGTCTGTCACTGAGTACTACTCTAAGTTCATAGAATTGTGTACGTTAGCTCCCGAGGCTGTAGCAACTGAGAGGTTGAAGGCTAGTCGCTTTGAAAGAGGGTTACTCTTAGTCTTACAGTCACAATTAGCTAGACAAATCTTTAAATCCTTAGATGATCTTTATGGTAGAGCTGCACACCTGTATGCCATAAACCAAAACAAGTAGGAGGTACAGAATGAAGGAGAGACGAGGGAGAAAAGAAAGGATGGTTCAACCAATAAGGAAATGATGGTGAATATAAGAGACCTCGTTTCAACAAAAATTTCCAAGGCAATAGGGGAAACTTTGGGAAGCCTAATTCTGGAATTGGGAATAGAACTCAGATGGCTTGTTAAGGAGGGCGTGTGTACTTTTGCAAGAAGTTTCCTAACAATCACCCAGGAAAGGACTGTGCAGGAAACCCAGTGAGTTGTTGGTTGAGTAACAAACTTGGACACCGTGAGTATGAGTGCTTCTCTAAGAACAAAGGAAAGGAGTGACAGAGTTCTCAAGGTAGGGGGAATTCAGTTGAGGGACAGCAAAAGGGTTTGCAAGGAAATATGGGAGGAAAGGTAACACCTCAAACTGAGAATAGGAATGAGAGTGGGAATGGAGGAGGACTTGCTAAAACCTCAAACACTGGTAAGCTGAATGCAATGGCTCAAAGTGAAGCGGATGCTAATAAGTATGTGATTGCTGGTACATTTTCTATTCACTCTCTTCCTGTTAAAGTTTTGTTTGATTCTGGTGCAACGTATTCTTTTGTATCCACTAAGATTCTAGAAAAGTTAACGCCTGTGTTGGGAAAAGTAGATGCAATAGATATGTCACTAGTGTTACCTTTAGGATAAGAAGTGCAATGTTCAAGGATATTACAGGATGTTCCTATTGAAATTGAAGCAGTGGATTTTATGGCTAACCTAATCGAGTTTGATTTAGGTTACTTAGAGGTGATCCTAGTAATGGATTGGTTGAGTAAGAATAAGGATGAGATTTTATGAACCACAGAAGATCTCGTTGATGAATAAGGCTAAGAAGGTGAGCTATTGGTGGGCAGGAAGACCATAACGCAACAAAATAGTGTCAGTAATGAGGTTTGCTAGGTTTGTGAAGAAATGTTTTCCCATTTACCTTTGTAGTGTGAGAGATGTGGACCATGTTGAGACTGTTAAGCCCGAGGATATTTAGGTAGTAAGGGACTTTCTTGACGTGTTTCCTGAAGACATTCCGAGGATGCCACCTAAACGAGAAATTGATTTTACCATAGACTTAATCCCAGGAACAACACCTATTTCCAAAGCACCCTATAGGATAGCGCCTACAGAAATGAGTGAGTTAAAGGAGCACTTGCAAGACTTGTTGGAAAAGGGTTACATTAGGCCCAGTGCTTCACCTGGGGGAGCACCAGTACTGTTTAGGAAGAAGACAGATGGGAGTTTGAGGTTATGTATTGATTATAGGGAGCTGAATGAGGTGACATTCAAAAATAAGTATCCTTTAGCGAGGATTGATGACTTCTTTGATCAATGAAAGGGAGCTACTGTGTTTCCAAAAATTTATTTGAGGTCAGGATACGAACAATTGAGGATTGCTAATGAGGACATACCAAAAACTGCTTTTCGCACTAGGTATGAACACTATAAGCTCACCGTTATGCCTTTTGGGTTAACCTATGCGCCAGAAATTTTTGTGGATCTAATGAATAAAATTTTTCAACGAGTTTTGGATAATTTTGTGGTTGTTTTCATTGATGACATCTTTGTGTACTATAAGAGCAAAGAAGAACATGTGGAACATTGGAGGACCATCTTGATGACATTAAGAGAGAATGAGTTGTAAGTTAAGTTCTCGAAATGTGAGTTCTGGTTGGAGAAAGTAGCATTCTTGGGGCATATCGTGTTTAAAGAAGGAGTTGAAGTAGATCCAGCCAAAATTGAAGTTGTTAAGGAGTGGCCTACACCTAACAAAGTAACGGATGTACGGAGTTTCTTAGGTTTATCAGGCTATTACAGGAGGTTTGTGAAAGACTTTTCGAGGATTTCTAAACCAATGAAATCGTTAATGAACAAAGACTGTAAGTTTAACTGGAGTGATAGCTGTGAAGAGGCATTTCAGACCTTGAAACAGCGTTTGAGTACAGCTCCAATGCTGACTTTGCCAGATGGAAGTGACTCTTATGATGTGTATAGTAAAGCTTTGAAAAATGGTTTGGGATGTATGGTGATGCAAAATAGAAATGTGATAGAAGAAGCTTCGAGGCAATTAAAACCATATAAGGTGAACTACCCTACTCACGATTTGGAGTTAGCAACAATCGTGTTTGATTTGAAAATATGGAGGCATTACTTGTATGGGGTGAAATGTAGGATATACACAGGCCACAAGATTTTAAAGTACCTTTTCACTCAAAAGGATTTAAGCATGAGATAGAGGAGATGGCTTTAGTTGATCAAGGATTATGACATAGATATCAAATACCATGAAGGGAAAGCCAATGTGGTAGCAGATGCTTTAAGCCGTAAAACAAAGCATGGAGTGAATACCTTGGTGGTTGCAAATGAAGTATGTAAGGATATAGAGGGATTGAGCTTTGAAATAGTGAAGGAGGATGAGTTAGAAGGAGTTCTTAATAATCTTATTATCCAACCAACAATATTTAAGGAAACTAAGAAGAACCAGGAAGGAGATGTGAAACTGGACTGAATTAAGGAAAAGTTGAAAGTAGGAAAGCCTATGGATTTTAAGATTCATGAGGATGGAGGTTTAAGGTATAAAGGAAGACGGTGTGTACCATAAAAATGTAAGGCTTTGAAATAGGGAATCTTGGAGGAGGGTCATAATACACCGTATTTAGTGCATCCTGGAGGTTGTAAGCTGTATAAGGATTTAAAGAAGATGTATTGGTGGCCTTAGATGAACAGAGAAGTGGCTGAATTTGTGAGTAAATGTCTTAATTGCCAAAAGGTCAAATTTGAGCATAATAAGCCACAAGGAGAGGTCCAACCACGTAAAATACCAGGATGGAAATGGGATTGCATATCAATGTACTTTGTGACTTGCTTGCCAAAGTTAAAGAATTTAAATGATACCATATGGGTAGTGTTAGATAGACTTACTATGTCAGCAGTGTTTATACCCATGAAAGAGACTTGGAAGACGGAAGAACTTGCAAAGGCTTACATAAAGCATGTTGTGAGGCTACCTAGAGTTCCAAAGGATATCGTGTCAGATTGGGATTCTAGGTTTCTTTCGAAATTCTGGAAAAGTTTTGAGAAGAATTTTGGTACAACATTGAAGATGAGTACAGGTTTCCATCCAGCAACTGATGGACAAACAGAGTGAACCATACAAACCTTAGAGGATATGCTAATGACTTGTGTAATGGATTTTAGGGAATTGGGAGGATCACTTGGATCTCATTGAGTTTTTATACTACAATAATTACCATGAAAGTATTGGCATGGCACCTTTTGAGGCTTTGTATGGAAGGAAGTGTAGGAGCCCCTTGTGTTAGAATGACATAAGTGAGACATTTATTCTAGGACCTCAACTGATAGAAGAAACAACAAGGAAAACGAGAGTAATACAAGCAAAGATTCAAGCAGCACAAGATAGACAAAAGTCCTATGCGGACCAAAAACGCCAAGAAGTTGTGTTTGAAGTTGGCGATAAGGTGTTATTTAAGGTATCACCAATGAAAGGAATAATGAGGTCGGAAAGAAAGGAAAATTGAGCCTAAAATACATAGGACCCTATGAGATCTTGCAAAGGGTTGGAAAAGTATCTTACAAGTTAGCATTACCAATGGAGTTGAGCAAGGTTCACAATGACTTTCATGTGTCTCAACTAAGGAAGTATGTGTCAAACGAGTCACATGTGTTAAAGCCTGAAACAATAGAGTTAGACTAAAGTTTGATCTATGAAGAGAGGCCAATTAAGATCCTAGACAGTAAAGTCGGGGATACTCGTAGAAAGAGTGTCAAAAGTGATGGTGTTGTTTTCTAACCAAGAAACCGAAGAAGCTACTTGGGAATCTGAAGATATGATGAGAGACAAGTACCTAGAGCTTTTTCAGGTTTGTAAATAGCGATTTTTAAGGGGGGTAGAAAGCGACCTATTTTCACATGTTTTTACCCTCAAATTTACATGTTTTTATGAGTTTCTGCCACTTTTAAGTAAGAGTTTTAAGTTTGTCTACTAAAAATCTGTCAAGTAAGTGTCTAAGGTCCACAACAACATAGCATTACAATAAGGAAGTTTAAAGTAAATTTAGTCCCTATTCAAATTCCATACACTAATCTACACAAAGTTTCGGGACGAAACTTGTTTTAAGAGGGGTAGACTGTAATACCCCACATTTTTACGTATTTTAAGAAAGAATTTTTGTGTTTTACTCGTATAATTTCACTACTTTAATTCAAAAATTATGTTCAATAGCAAGGGCCTAAAGGTAATTTCCACTTGTTAGGATAAGTATGGGTTTTTCAAAATCCTACTTTGGGGCCTATAAATACGCTTTAAAACCCAAATTTTTAGATTTCATCCATCATACTCGTCATTAGGATTCCAAAATTTAGATAGAGAAAGAGAAAAAAAGGTAGAGGATTTTCCGGGGAAAAAAAAACTGCATTTAGGTTTTCTGGAAAAAAAAACAAGGTGTTTTGTTGTTGGGATCTGTGCCTTGCTGGATCCCACAAGAGCCCCCTTGCGCCACCGCCGCACTCAACTGCCGGCCACCTCGCACTCCTCCCTTTGTTTTGGTATTTTTCGGAACTTTTAAAGAAAATATATATAAAAATAAAAACAAATTTCTCCTTCTTTCTTTTTGATTCAATCTTGCAAATTTATGTTCATATTTATGCTTAATTATGCTTTTATAAGTGTTAATCATGTTTTAAGAAAGTTATGATTTGTTTTGAAGGCATGAATTAATTCGTTGTTCATGAAATTTTAGATTAGGGTTTGAAACGTATCAGAGTTATGATTTTTATGAGTTTTTATGACCTAAACTTCAATGTTATGATCATGAATTATTGTTGTCTGAATTTATGATGATTTCATGGAATTTAGATCGATTTTTAAAGGCTTTGAAAATAAAATAAGTTGCTGTCCAAATTTTAAAATCATGAAATTTCAATGGCTTAAATATTATGAACATGTTTTGGCTTATGAAAAATTATTTTAAAAGTATAGATAGGTTTCATAATTATGTTAGCTGATTGTAGAAGAATTTTCAGATGAATTTATGATGTTGTTATGATTTTTTTCATGACTTTAAAGTTATGAAATAAATCTGAAATTTCATGAAAACAAGTTAAAGTAAGTTTTAAGTGTTCATATTATATATGCTAGTATGATCACATATGAATTCCATGATGTTACATATAATTTTTAGTATAGTTATGAAGTTTAAAGGTGATTTTCAGCATGTTTAACATGCTGTCCAGATTTTATAAAGTGAATAACTAGGCTTTAGAAGTATTTAATTAGCATGAATTGATCAGATAAAGTAAGTAATACATTGTATGATTGATTTGTGTTGTTTTTGAAGCTTTTCAGGGAGTTTTGGTAATTTTATATTGCTGTCCACTTTTCTAAAGTGGCATTAAATTTATGTTAAGGTTTTATAAAGTATAAATAAGTCCCGAAAACCAAGTAATCATGCAATAGAAAAGTAAAGTGTAGTATGGAATGGAATATAGACCATATAAGGAATGTTTTGGACAAGTTTCCAATATAGAAGTTTGTTTATAGTTGTTGTAGAACTTAGTCAACAAGTTTTTAATTTAAAGTCCGTTTTCCTTATGTAGGAGACTTTGATCTAGTCCACTTCTATAAGTTGTGGCGCAGCACCATTATTTCACAAGGTACGTAATAACTAAAGACAAACACAAGAATTAGAATTCATGCTTGGATGATCCTTGATTATATATGAAGTATTGTGGTGCTTGTTTGAATCTTGAATTTATGAGCATGACAAATTTACTAGAAGCATGATTTTATAGTACGCTGACATTCCATGTTAAATAGTTATATAAATTCTTATAAGCTTGATTTGGAATGTTATGATCATTTCGTTTGGCCAATTGTTTAATAATAAAGGAAGGAATTATTATTAAGTTGGTTAGTTACTTAACCAACAAGGAAGGTAGTTGTGAATTTTTATTCACATGATTAAAAGAAGTTATGAGCAATTACTTTATACATGATGCCACTCACAGTTTAATGTGTGGTCAAGGAGAAAGTAAACAGTTAGCCACTCACAGTTAATGTGTGGTAAAGGAGGTTCAACTTAATTAATTCTTGATCACCTTAAATTGAAGATAATTAATATGTCTTGCTTGATTTGATGCATGTCTTTATGTGATGCTGTATGTGAGTCATAAAATTGTTAAACCGGTTAATCACGTAAAGTGTAAGAGGACTTGCATCATAACTCTTGGAACGTATATACCTTGAGCATGAACAATAGGGGGAGTCGTATGGAACAATGAACTATGACTTCTAATTGGAGTACAAGACGTTGTACTCTTTTATATTTTTAATGTGCTGGATATCCGTCACTTTATCGGACATAGTATTACCTTCTTGGATTAGCTCCCAAGTTGGTGCCTAATAAGCCTATGATTTTTAAGGACGAAAGCCGTTCAATGTAGGTTCCATAAGTTTAAATATAATAATTAATTTAGTTGATTCCATGTATAGGTAAAAAATTTGTCAAATGTAAGTTGAGTGCATGTTTTATTTGTTATTGTTTCGTTTCATAGGCTTTAGTAGTTTTATACTCAGCTTTGTTGACTCATTGTTTTGTGTGCATGGCTTTGTCTTGGACCTTGCCCTACAATGACCCACTGGTGGTGAGTAGTTGTCTAGTATAAGAAAAGCTGCAGGTACAAGTGGGCATAAATCATTTCATGATGGGCTGGAGTGAGAGCGCTTGATGTGTTTTGTAGTTTTACTTTATTCTGTTTCTTATGAATGACTAACATTTAGTTTGGGATGTTATTTTATTTGAAAAGACTTTTAGTTTTGGTTTTAAGGGCCATTAATATGGTTCCGAAGTGTAATACAGTTTAAAGTTGATTATTTTGAGATTGTTTTGATGTTAGTTTTAAATTGATTTTGGTTTTAAGACTTCCGCTGTATTACTTTAATAAATGCCTTAACCATTATCACGACAGCGGTAATACTTTGGTTTTTCCATATTTATAAATTTTAATAAATATAATCCTTAATAATTATACTATGTTTTTCCGGAAAAATAACATGTAAGAAGTTAGGAAACTCCAGGATGTTACACTTTAGAATCTCAGTATACCACTGAGTATGCCCACGCAGAACACCCAAATTAAGCCCATTCAAGGTGGAAACTTTAATGTACTGCTCCTTTATCCCTAATTTTTCATACCCCTCTAATGGAACATTGAAACTTTTGAAGATTTTGGTTAATAGAGTTCCATATTCAACTTTCAAGCCACTTGGAACAGTGTGATCCATGTGTGAAATCATTAAGCTTGGAAAACTAATTTTCACATTAAACAAAAGACAATATATAACTGCACAATCTAACAAATTAGCTTCACCCCTCTTCTGTGTTCGTGGGAACACAGTTCTTCTCACAACATTAAACATCATTTTTCCTAATGGTGAGAGCGAATTATGATAGGTTTTATTCACCCCCTTCTTCCCACCTAATTCAACTAAAATTTCATCCTTTCCAATTATCATAACCTTCATTCGGAACCTCAAATAACTTAGCCACGTACTCGGTATCAAAAGAAATTTTAACATCATTCACGGAACTAGTGTTAGTTCCTTTAGCAAATCCATAGTTTTCACAAATTTCGTGGATTGCCTTAGGATACTTATCATCAATTATGTGTTCGCTCAAAAATTTTATCCACCCTTGATTATCAACTACATCCAATAATTAACATAACCAACCGACCTACACCCATCCAAATTTTTAATTAAACCCGGAACATACTTACTTGCTTCCGCTTCCTACGTTTTCAATGAGTCTTCCCCAACGTCAACGTCTTCATCCTCATCTGTTGGTTCGACATCCTCTCTTTTACGTCTCCTTTTAGCCTTGGAGAAACTTGGTGTCGTTTCAGATTTTTCGGTGAGTTTTTCGGCCGGTTTTTTCATTGATTAATTTGGTTTTGGGGGTTTGGATTTCAATTTCAAGAGAGGATGAGTGTTGAGTGTCCATTGATGATTAAGAGTTAAGTTTTGATATTTGTGGTTTTTGAAGAATGAGAGAGTAAAAGGGATTGAAATAAAGAGAAAGAGTTTTACGGGTGAGAGAGTGAAAGGTATTGAGTGAATACTTGGTTCATTTGATGGGTATTTAAGGGAAAAGTAATGCATGTACATAGGATAATTAATTGGGTAACTTCTTATAAATTCCTTCTAAATGCATTCCCCGTAATTACGTGATATTGGTTACAAAATTTGTTCATGGAATTTAAAACTGAAAAATTTAATATATACATATAGTGTGGAATATGGAACTAGTAAAAAAATAGCTTATTAGTATCTTTTTTTCCACGTATTTGTATCATTTTACACACGATATAATTGGAGGCATAACAAAGAGCCATTTCTATTTGTATAGTTTGTTAGAAACGATGGTAATACCACCTATTTGCATCTGTTTTTAGTAAAAACAATACAAATAGACCACCTGTTTCTATCGTTTTTTTTACAGAAACGATACAAATAGGTACCCTATTAGTATCCTTTGTTAAAAAAAACGATGCAAATAGGTGATCTATATGTGTCGTTTTTACTAAAAAAAACGATACAAATAGACACTTTATTCGTATCGTTTTTGTAAAAAACGATACTAATAGTGCTGTTTTTTTAAAAAATTCGAAGCGGTAATTTGAGCTCTATATTCACAATAAATAATATATATATTTGCGTCCTCCCGCCATTGCCCTGTTCGATTATGTATAGTTTACAATATTAATATGAATATTTCATTAACTAATTGAAAATTGTAAACGATTCATATATATATAATACACTTTGTACTATTATATAAACATATTTTACAATGACAGATTGAATAGATGTTTATGAAATAACTAAATTAAAAGTATGAAAAATAATGTAATCAAATACATTTTTTATCAAGGACCTCGTCCATTTCTCCCGAACCCCTTCCAACCCTCTTTTGGTATAGGGGGTAGATCTTCCAATATAGTCCTTCAAACGATTATATTGAAAACATGCAATTGAAGCTGAGAGCCATTACATTTACGCAATGTTTGCACATGCAATTGTAATATCATGACTCACCATATCCTTGTACCACCACAGAGTTGTAAGTAACCCTCAGAAACTCTTCAACATGCCGTGCCAAAGGCGCTCCTCTAGAAAACATAATGCGTACTCGTCCTCCATAGCTTTGTTTGATCTAGTGCAGTTTAGATATATTAGGTATAGGGCCAATTTTAACACTAATTAACATACACTACTGAAATGAAAAGGTGTATCAGAAAAAATTTCACCAATTTTATTGAAAACAAACTTATCCAGAAGAAGCGCAGCTTCATCTAGGCATAAACCCTTCTCCAGATAAGATGGTAAACAACATAAAGTACAATAATATTCCGAAGATGCATGCCAAAAGTCAAGCTTACTAGTTATAGGCATAATCAAACAAGCCCTTCTTAAGAGCACTACTGGATGAAATTATATCGACAATACCTTGAAGGATAAAAATGCGTTATGTTCTTATAATGAGAGGATAATCCTCTAGGCATTTTATGGCTTATGCATACATATTATCTTATCCATACCAATATATAGACGGTCATAAACCCTCGGAATCCCACAGAACATTCCTGATATCTCACATCCTGCAAATGCAATTTAGAAAACAGTTGTTCAATGAAGCTTTGAAGGCTCAAAACCAAATGCAAGAACATCTAAGCTGCAGCACAATGACTTACTCCCTGCCAAAAACCTATAGAGGTGCCTTTAGTGATGAAATATGTTTCCAAAATCTGATCAAATATATGGGCCAATGGAAGTAACGAAAAGTATACATATTTTGTATTTGCCTGTAACAAAACATTTCCCAGTTCAGCATGCTTGTCTATCATTTATAAAACTCAAAGAAATACGAAGTAGATCTTTTACTCAAACGTAGTGACCTTTCTATAATTTGTGTTAAAAACCCATTGGGTGTAAAACAATCTTCTAGATAAATATTTTCCCTATATGTATATTTTCCTTTGTTTGGTCAAAGGGATGTAAAACTATTTTCCTATGAATAAAATAACTCTGATCTACTAATCATGGAAAACCCGTTTCCTTTTGTAAGGATCTTGTATTCTTCTTATCTCCCCTTTACTATCCCACTCGAACACCTGCTCCTCCCTATCCCCCAAATTGCAAAGATTTGAAGATTGCAAACTTTATAATCACGAGTTTACTGAAATATCGATGTAAATGCCAATTGAAAAACAGTTCACGAGCTTTAGATTCATACAAATTAAAATACCAATCAAAATTAAAATAATCATGACTTTATTGAAGAACATGAATTAGCAAAAGAAAAACTATTCACGAGTTTCCTCCTTAAAATTTGAACCCTAGCTTCGAGATTGGGGATATTTTATCCTGTAGCTCAAAAACAGTTCTTTAAAATTATCAAGGCAGAAGGTTGCCTATAATCAAGACTAGCAACTTCTACACAACTTCAGAATTAAGCGATGCATTCAGCTAATAAAAGGAAACCAAAACTCCACAATGCTGAAGGAAACAAAACTACAAGCTGACTTTGGAAGACTTCTTATTTGAACTCTATTATTTTGCTGAAAATACTAAAGCAATGACACTGTTACGGCAGAGATAGAATCACTGCAGAAGGATAGGTAACAAATACATTAGCAGCGTAGATTAGTCACACACATTCTTCTAAAATAAGATCGGAAAAAGAAAATATACGTTCATCCTATCACAATATAACAAATAGAAACCTGAGGCAAGTTCAGGTCAAACAATAATGTAGGAGTAGTAGTTTTCAAGTCATCAAGTGAACAGGAAATATCAACAGGCAATCAACTGATCAACTGAATTAAAAACAGTCATTGAAACGAGAGAAACAACATGTTCGTGAAAAAACGACAAGCATAGAAGTAGCTTCAATAACGGCACTAAAACGGTTTACGCCAAAGCTTAGATTGAAAAAACTACATAAACCAATTGAAAAATACCAATTGAAATACAAATTAAAATACCAATTGAAATTAAAATAATCTGGGGATATTCATAAAGGTGCATACATAATTACATATAAAATGAATACATTAAACTACCCATGTAGCATCCTAGACACCGCAGCTCTTTCACATACCCAATTTTAAGTAAGGAAGTCCACATAGGTAAGAATAGAAATCACAAGATGAATAAAAATAATCAAGATGAATAACAATAATCATCACCAACTAAGAGGAATGAAATGTTTTGTTTCCACTTTCCACTAGGTACTAAACACAACAGTTACAATACACATAATTAAGGACACTAATCGAAAGGCAACGACCTTCAAAAATAGATAACTACATCAAAGATAACTCAGTAAGTCGAACCCTATTCCACAGCAAAAACAAACATAGCGAATTCGATTCAATGAACACCATTTCGAATCTGAACCCAGGCCACACCTACTTCTCACAAATCGATAGACATATTGAACTACTAAGAAATTGAATTACCAATTGAAACAGAGTTCGAATCTAAACCCTAGCTTGGAGATTGGCGATATTCGAATTGTGGTGAAGTGATATTCGAATCTGGGGATATTCGAATTGTGTGTTATGTTGTTGGCGTTGCTGGTGAAGTGATTGTGGTGATAAGGGTTATTGTGGTGGTGAAGTGAGAGAAAAGAAAGAAAAAAAAAATGAAACCTTTTAGTGCTCTTGATACTGCAACCTTTTATTAACCATATCCATAATATAATATATTTATAATAATTAATATAAAAGAAAAAAAAAATGAAACCTGAGAAAAGCTAGAGGAAAATGCAGTAAGAAAACTAGGAGCACCCCAAAGAAAAGCACTAAGAGAATTGGCATTTTAAATAGCAGATAGAACAATGGATCTATGTAGTGTTATCTGGTCTTCGCTAATGCTAGCCTCAGTATTAATCCTCGGCTTTGCTGCATTTCCACTTTTTATAAACTACTATTTAAACAACCAATCACACACTTCTACACCGTTTCATTTCATAAACTCGAGTTCTCTACACAAAAGCCTGAATGGATAGCTAATCATCTTCCTTTCTACTCAAGCACAACAAGAACCCTGTTCTTAATTAGTCATAAAACAAAAGAGGGTAATATAACCAATATGAAATCTTATGTGCTCTCTTATTCATTACAAAACTGGGGGAAACAACACTATCATGCTGAAATGCACATCAGCATTCAGTCGGCATTACCTTTCCAAATTACATTTTAGTTTCTCTATGTTTAGGAGTGTAAAAGCAAACTAAAAGTATCTTTCTTTTCCAAAATCACTTTTTTTCCATTTCTCTTTTCTAAATATAACACAAAACCTGTTAATTGTAACCCTATAAAAACATGTGATCTGAGCCTGTAGCATCAAGAATCTCTGGCATCCATTCTTGTCTCTTCTAAGTTACATTAAAACAGATTACATTAAGCTATTGACTACAAGATTTCCTGCCAACTGATCACATTGAGCTACTGACTACAAGATTTCCTGCCAATTGATCACGTTGAACTATTGACCACAAGATTTCCTTCCTCAGAGCTCAATTACTTCCAAAAGAAATCAATACTAATTCATGATTCTACGCCTTAACGGTCCCTCCATGTGATCAAATCACATATATCTAATCTCCTAGTCTCGCAATTTGGTAGCTATACTCAATACACAAAAATGAATTCGTCCGAAGTAAATCTAAAAGGCATATACTCCTATCCTTGTAATAATTTGCTCCAATAGACTTCTAAAAAGAACAATAATATCAACAAACTACAATAGCATACACCAAAAAGTACACCGTAAAATCAAAGCACTTCCATTTACTAAAACAATCAAATTCAACAAAGTTAAAAAAACAACAATTCAAATCAAAACAACATCCAAAATCTAAAATTAAATTAAAAATTAAAACAAAAATTGCATTATAAGTCAACAAAAACGCTAAGTAGATCTCACCTACCTCGTCAATTCATCAAATTCAAAAAAAAAAGACAATAACATAATCACAAAAAAAAAAGAAGAAAAACATTCAAAATTCTTCAACATCATTCAAAATCAAAATTTCAAAAAATCAAAAACAACCAAGTTAAAGAGGAAACTAACTCAGCTACGTCACCGAGTTGACGAAGAACGCCAACAAGTCCAGCCATGGCAACACCGTCAAGCAGAGCTTCAGGATCATCTTTATCTGCTACTTTATACAAATCTGGATCTACTAAACTGTATTCACTTCTTGATTCGAATACCCTAACCACAAAAACCCTAAATTAAAACTTTCAATCGAATACCCTAACCTCTAGAAAAAGCAATTCGAAGACCCTAACCACAAAAACCCTAAATTAAAACTTTCAAATCGAAAACCCTGACCACTCCAAAAACCCAATCATAAAACCTAGTTATCCCACTAGAAACCTAATTAATAAACCCTAGTTATCACCAAACACCCCATTCAAATAAAAAAACCGAGAAAACAGATATGCGAAATGAGAATCTTTGAGAGTTGAGAAGAGACGAGATGGTTTAATGAAGAGTAAGAATCTGAGAGAGCTGAGAGTGAAACTGATATGAGAAATGAGAGTGAGAGACTTGATTTTTGCAAGGGTCCCAAACTCCCATTAACATTGTTTTTTATTGAAAACAATATAAAAGCTCCGTGTTGTTTTTTTTAAGCTTCTATTAGTATCGTTTCGTGTAGAAACGATACTAATAAAGAAGTATTTATATCGTTTTTTTTAAATAGTACTAATGGGTGACCTATTAGTATCGTTTTCGTAAATACGATACTAATGGAGACATTTTAGTTACGTTTTTATTAGAAACGATACTAATATAGACCTATTAGTATCGTTTTTGTTACAAATGATGCTAATGAGGTGTTACTAATAGCCTTTTTTTTACTAGTGATGAATCGATATAAATAAAAATTAAATTCTGGAAATTAAAATTGATTTATGGAAGAAAAATGAAATTGAAAAATATATTTTTATGTGAAAAGGAACATATTGAACACCATCTAATTAAATCATCTTAGATAAGCAATCATGACACTAAAGATAATATTGATTGAAAATTGCGAGTATGATCAAAGTTCCTACAGAAACTTGCTTTCGCACAGGATTTATGATGAAAAATGCATATAGGAACTTCGTTACAAATAAGGACATACTTGGAGTAACTTCATGGCTTTTATTATTGGTTTATCAATCCGAGTTCCATTCTTATCTCTTCATATCTTTCTCTATAGCTTTGTTAAGATGTCTGCAATTGGATTTTGAGTCTGACAAAATTCAAGTATTATCAAACCTTTGTCTGCATTATCCTTTACAAAATGATAATGAATATGAATGTGTTTGACACGTGAGTGGCGAATAAGATCTTGAGAAATACATATAGCACTAGTATTATTATAAAAAATAGAAATGCAACCATAGATAATACCAAATCCCTTAGCTATTGTTTTATCCAAAGCACTTGGGAACAACATGTAGCAGCAGCTACATACTCTGCTTCAGCAATGGATAAAGCAACAGTGTTTTGCTTCTTGGAACTCCAAGAAACTAAACATGTTCCAAGCAACTGAACCATACCTGATATGCTTTTTCGATTCACCACGTCACCTGCATAGCCCGCATCTGCAAATCATGTTAGCTCAAATATTTCTCAATGAGGATAGAATAAGGATAAATTATTAGTTCCTTTCAAATATCTCAATATCCTCTTAACAATGTTAAGTGTGACTTCTTTGGTTTCGCTTGGAACCTAGCACCAACACTGTAAGCAATATCTGGTCTAGTAGCTATTAGATACAATAAGGAACCTATCATGCCTCTGTATTGCTTTTGATCCACACTTGTTTCATGGGGATCCTCATATAATCTAGAGTTAGTTCCCATATGTGTATAGTTCGTTTTTTATGTTTCCACCCCATATTTCTTGAGGAGTTCCTTAATGTACTGTTGTTGGTGAATGTAAGTTCCTCTCTCAGTTTACTTGATTTGCAAGCTAAGAAAGAAATGTAACTCACCTATTAGGCTCATTTCAAAATTCCTTGCTCATATGATTAGAAAATTCTTGACACAAAGATTTGTTAGTAGCATCAAATATTATATCATCAACATAAACATGAACAATGAGAAAATCGGTTCCTTTGGATGTTATAAACAAAGTTTTATCAACTTTTCCTCTTTTAAGACCATTTTACAAAAGAAACTTTGACAACCTCTCAAACCATGCTCTAGGAGCTTGATTCAACCCATAGAGAGCTTTGTCAAGCTTATAGGCATGGTTTGTAAATTTAGCATTTTTAAAACCAGGAGGATGTTGCACATAAACATCTTCATTAAGAAAACCATTTAAGAAATCACATTTAATGTCCTTTAGATACAGTTTAAAACCCATACAAGAAGCAACAGAAATTAAAATTTCTAATAGCTTCTAACCTTGTAACTGGAGCAAAAGTTTCTTCAAAATCAATTCCTTCTTATTGATTATAACCTTTCACTACTAACTTAGCCTTGTTCATGATGATTGTGCCGTACTCATCTAGCTTGTTCCTGAACACCCATTACAATCCTATTACTTTTTGGTGTTCCGATTGAGGCACAAGGTGCCAAACCTTATTCCTTTCAAATTGATTCAGCTCATCTTAGTTGGCTTGGATCCAATCTACATCCTCGAGTGCTTCTACCTGATTTCGAGGCTCCATGATGAACAAGAATGCATTAAAGGCGCAGAAGTTCCTTATCTAAGATCTGGTCTGAGTTCCTTTTGAAATATCACTAATAATTTGATTAATTGATGCGAAATTTGATTTTTCCAAGGTTTAGGTTTGAAATCTCTAATAGGAACTGCTGTCTCTCTAGTTTCTCCAGGAACTCATTTTGGTTCAGTGGTGTTTTCTTCATGTTTATCATCATTTAGAACTTCGTCCACTATTCCTTAAGGAATTGCCTCATTCTGCCTTTCACCTAGGAACTGATCTTCAGGAACTCTTGCTTGTTCCTTGTTGGATGTTAAAGCTTCCTCGTCTAGATCTCTTCTAAGTAGCCCAATTTCGAAGTCTTCATGTTCCTGCAAAACGTTAGTACCGACACTATTTACACTATAGTCAATTTCATTAAAAATAATATGTACACATTCCTCGACACTTAATGTTCTCTTATTCTAAACTCTATAAGCCTTACTATCAGATGCATATCCTAGGAACACAGATTCATCACTCCTTTCATCAAATTTCCCTATGCTTCCTTTACCATTGTTATGGACATGCAAAACATTTACAACCAAATGTTCTACGATGAGACACATTAAGTATTCCTCCTCAAAACAATTCATAAGGGGTTTTGTTAGTGATAGGTCTAATCATGACTCCATTTCTAATATGTCAAGCTGTATTCACTGCTTCGGCCCAGAAGTTTTTTGGGAGTTTGATTGCTATGAGCATCGTTCTTTCCATGTCTTCTAAGGTTCTGTTTTTCCTCTCCACAACACCATTTTAATGTGGTATTCTTGGAGCTGAAAATTTTGATCCATACCATGTTCCCTGCAAAACTCATCAAACTTGTGATTCTCAAATTCCTTTCCATGGTCAGATCTCAATTGTATAAGTTGATAACCACTACATTTTTAACCTTCTTACCAAAGCAAGTAAATTCATCAAATGTTTCATCTTTGCTATGGAGGAACATAGTCCATGTATATCTAGAGTAATCATCAACAATAACCAAGACATATAGCTTACCACTGCTACTTTGGACTCTCATGGGCCCACACAAATCCATATGAATGAGTTCCAAAGGTTTTGATGTGCTCATGAGGTTTTTACTTTTAAAGGAACTTCTAACATCCTTGCCTCTAACACATGCACCACATATATTATCACATAGGAACTTAATGTTAGGTAACCCGACAACAAGTTCCTTGGATCTAAATTTATCAAGTAAGTAGAGCCTAGCATGTCCAACACATTTATGATAAAGTAGAGGGTCATCCTCAATCACACTTCAACAGGAAAATGTACTTTTTGAAACTTCATGTAAATCAATGATATAGGTGTTCCCTTTGCGTTTTCCCTTAAGTAGAACTTGATTGATTAGTGTGATTGTTGATGATTTGACAATTCTCATTTGTAAAACAAATTGAATTCCCTTTATTACAGAATTGGGAAATGCTAAGTAAGTTATGTTTAAGACCATCAGCAAGAAAAACATTATCAATTGCATGAGAACTTGACTTACCAACCTTACCTAAGGCAACTATGTTACCTTTTTTATTATCACCAAACGTCATAGTTCTCCCCGAGTAGGCTGCCAGTGAGAGAAATTTAGATTCGTCACCTGTCCTGTGCTTGGAATAAATGTTGTCGAGTTACCACGTGTTGTTCCCCCTCACTAGCACCTGCAATTCAGATTAGATTTTAGGTGTAGGAACCCAGGTTTCCTTGGGTTCCTCTGTAGACACATCATCATTTGATTTTTGAATCCATATATGTTTTATGTGTCTACTATTTACAGCTAAACTGGTGTTCCTTTTCAAACATTGGCATTTAGATGACCCGTGTTCCCATAGAACAGACACACTTTGCTACTTGGAAGTTCCACGTATTTATTCTGCTTGCACACTTTCTTTTTATAATTAAAACCAACACATTCGGTTCCTTTTGTTCGGGCATTCATAATCCATGTTGGAACTTTGTGTTGATCATTCTCTTTATTCATTAAATTAGTGAGTTCCATTTAAATCTCGTTCTTTTCAGCCTTCAACGCATCAAGTTACTTCATAAGTTCCTTGGTGATTGAATCATTTAATGTTCCTTCGATGGAACTCTCATTTAGATTTATCAACTTGTAGCAATTTAATTCCATAGTTACTTGACTATGTTCTTTTTGAAGATTTCAACTTTTACTTTTAAATTTGTATTTTGATGTAATAAGTCAAAAAATCTTTTCTTAGTTTCAGTTCTATTTATCCTTAGCTAATCATTGTATTTCTTACAAGTTTGAAGAGCCTTTTCACATTCTGTTTTTACTCGTAATACATTAGTCCAATTTTTGTCAAATTTTAGTACTAGATCTACTAATTCATGTTTAGCAAAAGCATCAATAAGACAAGAGTTTGGAGTTACCTCATTGACGAGTTCCTCGTGGACCTCGTGCATTTTAGTTCTGGCCATCAGACATACGTTGGCAACATCTTCATCAAACTGCTCCTATTCATCTTCCTCGCGTTTAAAGTCGCCCCATGCAGCTACCATAGCTTTCCTCACATCATTCATGGAGTAAGAAGATTTGTAATATATTTCTTTGTTTTATTCCTTCTTCTCCTTGAGATGTTCTTTCCCATTTGACATAAGAGGACTTTGAGTTGTGTAACCCTCTTCTAGCTTATCGTGAGTGTTCATACCTCCAAGATCTCTCTTCAATGTTTCTTGAATTTCGTAAGTTCCTTCTCTGATACCAACTGTTTTTTCTGCTAGAACACTGCAAGAGGGGGGTGAATTCTTGTCTGGAACATGTATGCACAATTTTAAACTATTTGAAAAAAACAAAGACTAAAAGAGATATTTCAATGAGAAAAACTTTCTCGGCCCAAAGGAAGAAAACTCAACTTTTATAATAGGTATTTAAAATTAATTACAACCTAAATTCTCTACTACGACTCCTCTGTTCATGTAGGAACTTGATTCTCAATTCTCAATTCTCACTGTTTTTCTCTCGTTTCTCTTTCTCTTTTTCTCCACTCTTTCTCTTGTTCTCACACTTCACTTTTTCCCAAATATTACAACTGAATAGAAGATTCTACTATGCTGGAACAACACGAACATTGGGCAGGAATACAAACTGAAACTAGACAAAACACTTAGCGACTTTTCTCTAATTTTTCTCTCTAAAATGCTTATGTGTTACCCAAGTATGTTTAATTTATTTATGAAGTTTTTGGAGTATTAATAGAGAGTTTTAGCCTTACAAAGCAAGCCATAAAACCACGTAAATTAGATAACCACTACTCCATGATCTACTCCATTATTCCACGTTTAAATCATAAAAGCTAGGACGTTTGACTAAGTTTTTAACCGAATTTTTGCTGCCCATTAGCCCATGACTTGACTCCTAAAATATAGGATTATCTAACAACGTTATTTTTATTTGACTAAGTAAAACCCTAAATGCCGTTTTTTTGTAAATAACAAACTACTACGGGTAAATTAGTTTTTTAATTCCTAAATATATGGCATTATGGAGAAGGTTGTTAGGACCTAAATTTTAACAGCAATTAACCTAGACTCATTTGTGGAATAGATAAACTTTGACTCGTAAACCTAAACATACAATTAATACAGACTCAAGTTCCTATAGGAACTAGAGACATGTTCGAGCCAGACTCGAGAGTCCAACATACTTACAAATATCCTGGAATATTACCCTCATAGTCTTCATAGGAATTCTCTTCTCTTCATCAAGACACTTACAAATATCCTAGAATATTACCCTCATAGTCTCCACAGGAATTCTCTTCTCTTCATCAAGATACTTCGTAGAAAATTCTTGATGTTGTTCGCCTGTTCCTTCAAGAACAGCTCAATTCTCATGTCTCGTTCCTACGCAATTGTGTTACTCAGGAACTTCTCTTTTATCTTCAGTGTTCCTTTGCAAGATTCATCCTAGGAACTTCTCTTTAAACTTGGTTGATGGCACATCATGTTCCTACTCTAGAATGTTCCATGGCTCTTATTATTGCTCCAAGTGTCATACTCTTTGAATTTGTGAAATCTCATTGGAACTCAAAGTGTTTTATTAGTTAAGTTTGTTTGTGGTAGTCATCATCAAAATTTTGAATTCATGGGTCAACAATAATCCTTCAAAATCAATCTAAACTTCATAAAATCATCACAAATTCATACAACAACAATTCATGATCTTAACATTGAAGTTTAAATCATTAAAACCCATAAAACCATGAATTTCATAATTTCATAAACCCTAATGTAAAATTTCATGATCAACTTTTTAAATTCATACTTTAAACATAACTTTATTAAACATGATTAAAATCATAAAAACATGACCAAGCATAATTATAAACATGAACTTTTTGCAAGATTGAACTAAAAAGAAAAGAAAAGAATTTTTTTTAATATGGAGTTCAAAATTACCAAGAGGGGAGGAGAACTAGGAGGCCGGCGGTGGTTACCGGCGAGGGAGGCTGACGAGGGAGGGCGCTGGTAAGAGGAAGATGGCAAAGAAAGAGATGCGGACGAGAAGGAAGGGGGCACTAGTAGGAAAATGACCATTAGTAACGCCCCTTTAATATCGTTTTTTAAAAAAACGATACTAATAACTCCTATTAGTATCATTTGTTTGCCAAAACGACACTAATGTGTTTCTATTAGTATCATTTTCTTGAAAACGATACAAATAGAAAGACTTTAGTGTCGTTTTTTTTAAAAACGATACAAATAATAACATATTAGTGTCGTTTTTTTTTTTAAAAACGATACAACTGATAAAATAAAATAATTCGATAACTTATGTGTTTTTATTTTCACTCACAACCTCTCAACTCTCAACCTCTCATTTCTCACTGACCAATTCGCAACTCTCACCTCTCAACTCGCATCTCTTGGAGAATCCGCCGACGAATCAACTGGAGACGCCGTCACTGGAAAATCACTAGACTAACAGCAGCCGATGAAGGTGAACTTGCCGGAGTAAATGGCAGCAATCACCAACAACGCCTTTCAATTTCTTCGCCATTCAATCTCGAAGCTAGGGTTCAGATTCGAACTGTTTTGCTGCGGTATTTTAATTTCAATTTCAATTTTAAGCTAGGGTTCAGATTCAATTTAATCTCAGTATAATCTATAGTTTTAATTTCAAACTGTTTTGCTAGGGTTCAAAGGAATTAATTTTTTTTTACATTAAATTTGGAGTTTCGAACTTCTTCGATTTTGTTTGAATTCTAGGGTTTTGATTTTTTTTGACGTCTCTATGATTTGAATTGATTTTTGATAAATTATTTTCGATGTTGTGATTTTAATTGTGTTCTGAGGGTTTTTGTTGTTGTTTTGTTCTTTAATTTGTTGTTTCTTATTGATTTTTTTGACAATTACACTAATTTATCGTATGGGTTAAAAAGAAATTAATTTTTGTGGTTGAGGATCTCTCATATGAATGGTTTTTGAAAATAAAAATGTAAAATATAAAAAATTTGAGTTTCTGAAATTGGTTAATTTTGTTCGGTTCTTGAGCAATTAATCATAAAGTTTTGATTTTTATTGTAATTATGTACTCATCTTAGGTTCTTAATGTAAATTAGTTGCATTGAATTTGTTTAAAATTGATTTTCTCTATTAATTGGTGTAAGGAATAATGTTATATTTGATTTGGGGGAAAAATTTCCATGAATGTGTATTGGTTCAACCTTCATTTGTTATATTAGCTGTTTAGAGGTTGAAAACTTCTGCTTTAAAATGAAATTGTTGAACCATATTTAAAACTTTGAATATCTTTTGTTGATATAATGTTGGTTCAGAATTTCTGTTAGTTTTATTATTAACACTTAAATTTGTAGCTTACATTAACAAATTGGTTTTGATTTAGGAAAAATGTACAGAGTAAAAAAAAAGGGTTTCCTTTATTTGGCTGATAAGTCATGAGTTTATGATCTCTTTTATAGCTTTGTATGAATAAGAGTTCAAAGTGGTTTCATTGGAATTGAGACATATTTTGTTGAATACGAAACTGTGCAATATACTAGCTTAAAAGTTCAAATAGAACTTTACGTTTTTTAAACCTTCAATTGTGTTTGAAGTGTTGTTGTTTAATCTTTTGATTTTTGCCTTTTTAAATTTGTATTAGATATAGCTAAGCTGTTTTCATTCTATAGTTGCAATGAAATCTGATTCTCATTTTGTTTTGTCGGTTTATGAAACCAAGTAATAGTTCAGTATTCACATATTCTTGTGGGGTATTTTCGAGTACTTATGTCTAGTTTTGTGTTCAGTATTCACATTTTGTTTTGTATTTGAAACTCAGATAATGGATTGACAGGAAAACTTTCAAATACATTAGGTGCTGATACTGTTTACGGTTAAGTTAAACCAGGACACAAAAACTCCACATTAGAGATCTATCTTACAATAGCATGCATGCACTTTAAGAGAGGTTTCCATAGAAGTAATAAATAGATGATATAAACATGGACACAGAATAATAATATACAAAAGGGAACACCCCCAAAAGTGGCCTGGTAGGATTCAAGGATTTAATTTCAGGTTGGTTGTGATACACCAACCCCTTTTCCCCTTTAATCTGCTTGTATTGAGGCCTCTTTTTAGGCAAAATTGTTGTAATCTAGTAGGGTCATTGGTATGCTTTCTCTATTTTTGGATGTGTTCTTTTCGCAAACTATTGAATATTTTACTGTTGTTAGTGGAAATTTGTAATATTGTTGTACTTACAATTGGAAGTAGTAAGGAAACAGAAACAATGAGTAATATTGTCCATATCTAAATAAGTTTGTATATTTTTATTTTCAAATTTGGGTAACTTTGTTTGTGTTGGTGCTCTAACTACCATTGGTTGAAGCTTCAATTTGTGATTCTGTGGAATCGAACCTCCCATTTTCCTGGTATGCTTTCTGAATGTACAATGTGAATGACAATGTACATGATAATGTTTTAAATTGATTTGTGTACACTATTTCATTATCATAAGCCTAGTTACCCGTTCAACACTTATTCATTACGAATAAGTGTTGAATAGTCCCCGGTTTGGGACTGTCGTTGCATGTGTAATCTCACTTAGGATGCAAATATTAGCCTTCTTTTTGGTTCTAAAGAAAATTTCGGTTCGTCATTTCTCTACTTGTTCTTCGAGTGCATATGTATATGAGTAATCATCTACATTGTACACTTGAAGAACAATAGGGAGATGCTGCCGAATTTTCTTTAGAACTAAAAAGTTTGCAAATATTTGCTAGTGAGGTTACACGTGCAAGGATGGGTTAGGTTGGAGTGATAAGGGACCCTTTGGATGCATTCATTATCCATGCAATGAACTATAATTTTCCTTGTACATAATTTCCGATCAATGAAATGAACAAGTATTTTGTGTAGCATGTTATGTGATTTTTTGTTGCTAGTATGTGTGGTTTTGAAATGTTTAATAAGTCTACTGCTCTATAATTTTGATTTGAGTTATCGTTGTTTTGATCTTAGAAATGAATTATACTTGGATGTATGGTGATCGACGAGATAAAGCATTTCAAACGGGGATTATAGAATTCCGTAATGCAGCGTTACAACATCAAGCTGCCGAAGAACGGAGGCTTGAATATAAGCCTTTGATATGTTGCCCTTGTCGTGATTGTAGTAATGCAAAGAAGTGGGCATACATAGATTTCATAGAGAATCACTTGCATCACCGTGGGTTTAAGGCTGATTATGAGGTTTGGTATTGGCATGATGAACAATTAGCTTTTAGGGATGACAATAACAACCACAACGATGTTATGTTAGGGGAGAATCCTTATGAGGTCAACGACACTACAGAGGATGGGAATGATGGCACAGAGGAAAATGAAATGAATGATATGATGGATGCATTTGGAGACCATTTAAATGGCAAACCTCGCATGTTTGAGGATTGTCAAATGCTGTTGAGACGCCTTTGTATCCGGGTTGCGATAAGTATACCAACCTCTCAGCAGTCTTAATATTCTCAAATTTACAAGCTAAGCACAGTTTGAGTGATGTTGGCTTATCAAATTTTTTGGAAATAATACAGGACATGTTGCATCCCGAGAATGTTTTGCCTAAGTTTGCGTACTATGCCAAGAAGTTGATAAACACGTTAGGGTTAGGATACACTAAGATAGATGCGTGTCCTAATAATTGTGTGCTTTATCAAAAAGAGTATGAGAACTTGGATGCAAGTCCGAAGTGCAAAGTGTCGCTCTATAAGAAAGAGGAAGGTGATAACCGTAGCACTAAGAAGTTGCCTCCAGCTAAGGTGTTAATGGTATCATCCAATTATTCCAAGATTTAGAAGACTTTTTTCAATTCTGGGTGATGCAAAGAGCTTGGTGTGGCATCATGAGGGTCGAAAGAAAGATAGGCTAATCAGGCATCCCGCGGATTCCAAACAATGGAATGACATACCTGATGAATTCCCAGTGTTTCGCGATGAGCATAGGAACCTTAAACTTGGTTTAAGTGCAGATGGGATGAATCCTTATGGCACACTCAGTACCCAACATACAACTTGCCTCCCTGGCTTTGTATGAAGCGCAAGTATATACAATTGTCTCTTCTTATATCAGGTCTAAAGCAACCTGGAAATGATATAGATGTATACTTGGCACCATTGATAGATGATCTGATATTATTGTGGAATGAAGGTGTGTCCATGTTTGATGCACATACAGGTACAAATTTCACACTCCGTGCGATGATTTCTTGCACCATAAATGATTTCCCGGCTTATGGAAACTTGTCGGGGTACAAAGTCAAAGGTGCAAATGCATGCCCGGTTTGTGAGGATGATGCAGATGAAGATTATCTGGAGTTCTAGGGTAAGAATGTGTACAGAAGTCGCAGAAGATGGCTCCCTCGATATCATCCATATCGAAAGATGAAATCACGATTTAATGGCCAAATTGAGAATAGGTTAGTTCGTGAGCCGTTGTCTGGAATGCAATTGTTTGAGAAAATGTGAATGTCACTACGGTATATGGTAAAGGGCGTCCAGAAAAGGTTAGAAAGAAGGGTTCAGGTAAGGTTCCAAAAAAGGGTCAGCATTCAAAAAAAGGTGAGGTTGAGGGTACAAAGAAGGGTCCATTATGGAAAAAGAAATCAATCCTATGGGATCTTCCGTACTGGAAGTACTTATCAGTGAGGCATTGTCTTGATGTCATGCATATCGAAAAAAATGTGTGTGACTCTATTATCTGGACTTTGCTAAAAATGTATGGAAAGACGAAAGACGGTCTCAAAGCACGACAAGACATGTATAAAGAAAAAGTCAGACCCAACTTGTGGTNGCAGAAAGAAAAGGTCAGACCCAACTTGTGGCCAGAGTATAATGATAACAACAAAGCATATTTACCACATGCTGGCTACACGTTGTCTAGAGAGGAGAAAAGGACTTTTTGCGAGTGTTTGCATGAGATCAAGGTGCCATCTGGTTATTCTTCGAATGTAAAGCGCTTTGTATCTCTAGCTGATAAGAAGTTGAATGGTATGAAGTCCCATGATTGTCACGTCATGATGCAAGTGTTTTTACCGATTGCACTCAGAGGATTGTTGCCTAAGCATGTAAGGGAGCCCATCATCAAGTTGAGCTTGTTTTTTAATAAAATTTGCAGTAAGGTGGTTGATCCCGAAGAGCTAGACAGTTTGCAAGAAGAATTAGTGGACNAAGAAGAATTAGTGGAGACATTGTGCAAATTCGAGATGTATTTTCCACCTTCTTTTTTTGACATAATGGTTCACGTGATGATACACCTTGTTCGTGAAATTAAGATGTGTGGGCCTGCTTTTCTACGGTGGATGTATCCTATTGACAGATACATGGGGTTCTTGAAACGATTGGTTAAAAATCGGGCAAGGCCTAATGCAAGCATGGTTACAAAGTACCNCAAGCATGGTTACAAAGTACACGGCTGAGGAGGCTTCAAATTTTTGTGCTCATTTCTTGGAAAAGGCTAAGGAAATAGGTTGTCCAAAGTCTCGTCATGAGGGTAGACTTCAAGGTCATGGAATCAATCGCCGTGACGTTATACCTCCTACGGAGCGGTTCTCTGTTGCTCACCGTTGTGTTCTACAACATCTTTCGGAAGTTCACCCTTTCATGGAAAGTCATATGTCTGAACTGCGTCGCCGCCGTCTAAGTTCCTTTGAATTAATGCAACAGCACAATCGCACATTTGCACAATGGTTTCAACAGAAAGTGAATCTTGCATTGAAGGACCCTAATCACAACATCTCCGATACAGTTCAGTGTTTGTCTAGGGGTCCACGGCAATATGTTATTGCTTTTGATGGTTATGACATTAATGGATATACCTTCTATACTAAGCGCCAAGATGCAAAGAGTGTCCACCAAAATAGTGGTGTTATGGTTGTTGCTTCTTCTACAGAATATTCAAGTGCCAGGGATACCAACCCAATTGATTTAACACAAGTCTACTATGGGTTTATTGAGGAGATACGGGAGCTTGATTATATTGATTTTAAAATACCCATTCTGAGATGTAAATGGGTGGATAATCGGCGGGGTAAGAAAGTTAGCGATGATGGGATGACACTAGTTGATGGGACTCGTTTCAGTGACACTAAGGAACCTTTTGTGTTGGCATCACTAGCTAAGCAGATTTTCTATGTCAAAGACAACATCGACCCTCAATGGTTGGTAGTGGTTCAAGGCAAGAGAGGGATTGTTGGAGTTGAAGATGTGGTAGATGAGGAAGACTATGATACATGGGATTCCAACCCTTCACTGTTTGCCGGTGTTCACATTCNTGTTTACTGGTGTTCACATTGTTCAGAATGGCCATGACGTTGAGGAAGGTGCAGTGTATGAGCGTGAGGAAGGGGTTTATGTTGATGTTTAAATTACTCGCACTTAGAGTGTAACCGTGCAAGTACATGGGGTAGATTACTTACTTGGGCAGGGGGTATTATATTGTAATGGATGGTACGAAAAACATGTCAAGTATTAACAAAATAAATTATCATTTTTTGATCTATAGTAGTCTACTTAATTACAAAGCAGGGATTTTTTGACAAAACATTAATGTATCATATTTGTTGCACCCTTCAATAATTTATCTTTAACTTAAAATATTTTACATATATATGATTCATGTAGTTTTGTTTATGTTTTTAAGATATTAAAGATTACGATGGGCCGGAAGGAGGCAAAGGATTATGAGAGGCAGAGGGCATTAAGGATTGCCGAGAATAAGGCAAGAATGGAAGCTATAGGTTTGTCAAAAATGGCAGATGCATTGATGGGATCAAGACAAAATATGACACAAAAAAGAGTAGAAGTGAATGAGAAAGTCGATGTCGATTATAAGCCTGAAAGTGATGATGACTCTTACAACGATAGTGATGATAGTAGTGGTTATGATTACACGTGCGAAAAGGTAAAAATTTACCCGTAGTTTATTTAATGATGTGCGTTCCGTGTTATGGAAGACTCTCATCATGTGAATTTGGGAGTTTTGATATTTTTTTAGTTGCTTATTGTTTTGATTTTTCAATTGCAAGTTGTTAGTTTTGAATTTTTATTATATGACCGCCTATAAGAGTGGATTATTTCTATAAAGTTTTCCTTTGATTTTTTGATTAATGTGTCATTTGGGTATTACTTTTTTAGGAAGTTGAATCTATGGACCCGAGGAATGATGAAGTATATGATGAAGACGAAAGAGCGGATTGTAGAGAGGATGATGTTCCTCAAGAAGAACAAACGTCTACTTCACAACGAAAAAAGAGTAAGACAGTGGGTAGAGGTCCATCTAAACCGGTCCGACCGTCAACACCGATGTTCCTTGAATTTGATGAGTATGATTTGCCGACGGGTGAGTATGAAGATAAGTATGGCAAACAAGTTGGGAATTGTGCTTATAGGATTGACATCAACATCCGTAAATGGAACCAAGTGCAGCAAGTGGAAATGGATGGATTGTGGGCCGAGACGAAGGTGAGTACAATATTCTGTGTCCATTCTAAACATAAAAAGATTGATTTAGTTTGTATTTTGTGAATATTGAGCATGAGTACGTCATTTCATTGTGTGTTTTGATCAGATTAGGATAAGGTTCGTTTCGTGCATTACTATCTATTCCATATTGGAATACTTCATGAAATGCTAGCATTAGAATAAGATTCTAAAAATCTCAGAATATTGGAATAAGATTCCATATTACAATTTTTTTGGATTATAATTAACTTACACATTATGTTGAAATCAGAAACTCTTCCACATTGAAGACCCAACAGGTGCAAGAAAGAAGAATTATCTAAGAGCAGTAGCTGCTCGCTTTTGTCACCACAAATCTGACTTAATCAGGCGTTTTATTCGTAAAACCACTGCACCTAGAAAAGGTAATCCAAATGCGGATAAGAAGCCTTGGGAGTTGTATGAAGGGTACATAACAAAGGAGCAATGGGAGAAGTTTGAGGATTACGTTCGATCCCCTGAATTCAAGGTAACATAACACTTGAATTGAGTTTTTTGTAGATTACTGAGTTGATATGGGTAGTAAGTTGTGATCATATGGAACATGAATTTGTGATGTCTTGTTAGCTAATGAATGTAGTTTACCATTTTTTGAAACAGAAAAGAAGTGAGCTAGGCAAAATGTGTTCCAAAGGAAACATCCATCGTGATACACTTGGTCAAAAGAGCTACAACAGAGAAAGGAAAGAATGGGTGAAGGAGAAAAGACTTCCAAGTCCTCCTGTTAACAACTCGACCGAAGAGAGTAGTGTGGTGAGCAGCAAAGTGCACAATCGTGCCCTTGAGTGGTGTCTAGCACATCAACGCCGTACACGGGATGGAAAATGGGAAGTTGATCCAACTAAAGGTGACACGGTTAGAGTAGTGAACCAAGTTGTAAGTTGTTTTACTATTTATAAACACTTGAAATATTTTCATGAAATTGTGTTTGAAGTGAATTTCAATAAGCCATAGTACTTGTGGTATTTACTTCTCACAATGTTTATTTCTTCTTACAGATGGAACACTTGGAAAAGGAGTCAAAAGAGAAAGAGAGTGGAGTTGCTTCTGCTTCAGAGGTCGATAATGACGCTCTATGTAAGGCTCTTGGGGAAAGGGACTACAATGGAAAGGTAGGGATGAGGAATTGGATACATTAAAAGCAACTATAGCTCGATTGGAAATGATGATTGAAGCTATAGCCTCATTTTCCACGATGAACTTAGCAGGCAATAAGGAAGTGAGCTCGAAACCACCTCTTGCATTGAATTGGAAGCCTCCATTAGAGGTATTGTTTAACGTGTTTTGTTCTCTCTTAAAAAGCATTTTTTTTAGCGTTTGAATTCTAATAAAGCATTTTTATATTGTTTGACTTTTAATAAGAAAGGCAAGCATAACCTAGTGATGGTGATGGTGATGGTGATGGTACAATCAATAAAACAAATTCTTCTACGTTATAGTACAATCAATTAAAGTGATAAATTCTAAAAAATTTCCATTGTAGATGGGCCCCCAAAAATGTCGTCTTGCTATGACTGATGATGATGGTAACCTAGTGGTTGTTGCTAATGGAACTTAGTACCCTAGTGAAAAGTCTTTGATTCATACATCATCGATGTTTCCTGATCACTATAAGGTCAGCATCGACCATCCATATGAGAAGTACAAATTAGTGGAGTTGCCTGTTCCGTCGCCTGATTGTGAAACTAAGCTTGGTAAAGCTAAGGATTACTTTGTGATGTGGCCTAAATCTATGGTGATATTTGAGGATGCGGTTAGTATGCAAATCCTTAGCATTAGTTTATGCTTGTATAACTTTGTGTAGTATTTCTATTGATGGTTGTTATTCCATGTGATGAGTACTAACCAAGTATAGCTTGATTTTAAACTACGTAGGATGTTGTGAAGACAACATCGTAGAGCAAAGAAGGTGTAGGTAGTTATGACCCTCTCAAAACACAGGAGTCATATCCCTTTGACATTCCCTCTTCCGGAGTGTGACTTATTGCGCATGTTGATGGTTGAGGATAACCATGAAAGTGTATGTGTGTTGTTCAAGGCACCAACGTTGTATCTCCAAGAAGACCAACATATTTATGTCACATCTACCGACGTTGATGAACTTGTTAGAGGAGTGTGTATAAATGTGTCGGTGATCCATGTGTACATTTGGTAAACCTTTTAAAGTTTAAACCAACTTTGTTTTGTTGCGTTTATGTTGTGCTTACGTAAATATATTATGATTTATGATTTTTTGGTGTTTTGAATTACAGCCACCTCCTTGAAGAAGTAATATTTAAGTTTGAAGGGGGACACATAACCTTCTTGTGTCCCCATAGATTATCTGGCGCAGAATGCAAGAGAAGTTTCTTCGATGTAGTCAAGTATGTGAAGCACGCTTTCAACAGCGAACTAAAAAGGAAAAATTCAAAGTCCAATCTAATTTTAGCCCCATACAATGAAAAGTATGAACGGGTTCTTCTTACTTTTGTATTTACATACAATGTCTTGTTATATTTGGATATAATGATCACGTATTTTTATTTTGGTAGCAACCACTGGATTCTCATGGCCATTGATTTATGTGACGGCGTAATTTATATACTCGATCTATTGACACAACAACCACCTCGTCAACTGAGCTGTGAAAATGTGTTTGACCTGTAAGTAATTATGAACCCTCAATGTTTCAAAATTTTTAGTAACATTGTTAGTATCGTGGTAATTTGTCTGTTAATGTCACTTTCTTCTGCAACATCGAGGCAAGTGTTGATTTATTTTGGTAGAACTTTTATATCTTCAATTTTTTTTCAGTGCTTACAAGTCGTATAGAGCAAGGATCAAAGAAAATTCTAAAATGGTTTTGGAGGTGACACGAGTCGAGGTATACGTGTGACTCTTTTATTTTGTTCTTATGTGAATACTATAGAATATATTTTGGTATAATGCTCACAAGAGGTATCTTGTTCTTAACCTACGTTTTGCAATATTGTTAGTGCGCCCAGCAAACTGGTGGGATGGATTTTGGCTACTATGTGATGAAGTACATGAATGAGATAGTCAAGAAAGTTGGTGAATGTAAGGGTGATGTGAAGCAAATAACGGTTTGTGTCATGATTTAATTTGTTGTTTATTAATTAGTTTACTCTTTGGAATGCAAGTAATCATAGACGGAGGTTTTTTGGGAATTTGGTGAAGTTTCGGAGAGGATGTGGTTATGAACACCACTAACCTTGAAAATACATATAAAGTAAGATTTGAACTTTGAACTTTGAAAATGTCATTCATGTACTTCATCACATANGAAAATGTCAGCTTAAAGTAAGATTTGGTGAAGTTTTATGAAAATACATATAAAGTAAGATTTGAACTTTGAAAATGTTAGCTTAAAACTATTAGTGAGATCAGAATTTTAGTTGAAGGATCAATCGAGAGCTTAGGTCAACTAGAACAGGAATTCACATGGAAGTGGTAATGAACACCACTAACCTTATGTTCTTGAATTGCTCATAGAGAATTCCTTCACACAATCACACATATTACAGTTTTATTTACAACCATGATAGTGTCTTAAACAGAAGAANTTAAACAGAAGACACTTGTCTTAAAAAATGTTAAGCACTGAAGTGCTATGTATTAAACACCATAACATTTTTGTTTGTATCTGAAATTCTCACTTAGTCCCTAACATACTCTCACCATTTAGTCAACATGTATAAATTTTAGTACCCTTTAGTATGATTAATTGATTAATTATCAATAAGAAAAACACATAGTAAAATGGTAAGAAATTAAGAATATATGATGAAAGGAAACCTGGCATATTTGAGACAAATCCTCCTTTGCCCTCAATAGTGGCTCTGTCTACGTTTGGCTCATGATCAACAGTCATCTGTACAGCCTGACCCCCTCTTCAGAGAACTGCTCTTGAATCTCCGAGATTAGCAGTCCATAACCTTCGAACATTAATAAGAATAGCCGTAACAGCAGTAGAACCTCCCCTGGCAATTTCAGAGCTTTGAGACAGAATCTCTTGGTCAGTTTTCTCGTATGCCTTTGGAATAGATCTTCCAGGGTCAACCCAAAACTCTTCCTAAGAAACAATGTTAAGAGAAAATTTGTAAGGGTAAATATGGTCATATTTACATCCAACTACGATTCATTTCTAAGATCCAACTACTGCCTTTGGAATAGAGACCAAAATCTCCCTGTATGCTTTTGAAGCTACCCCTCATAGAAAATATATGCCCGTTGAGGTCACCACCAGTGGTCAACTTCACTCCTCCAAGGACTTGCTTTAAGATCTTAACTACATTATTGCCAAGGCGTTATCTATGAGGATAAACACTCCATATTTGTTTCCGACTCTTATATCCATCTATTTCCTTTTCCTTTAGTCCAATTTAATCGGTCTCTTGTTGATTGTCCAATTTTTGTCCAATTAATCACTGATTTAATACATTATTGATTGTCCTGCTTGAAGTTTTAGCAAAGCATGTCATGTCTTTTTTTAATATGTTTGTTTAGACAGTAGCAGCATATTCATATGTAGTGATTGGAAAGCTATTGTACCCTTTCTTATTCTCTTAACAATAATATCTTACATACTTTACTTACATCATTTTGTTTTTAAAATAATCTTTCANTGTTTTCAATATAATCTTTTGAAGGACTATATTGGAAGATCTGCCCCGTATACCAAAAGAGAGTTGGATGAAGTTCGCGAGCAATGGGCGAGGTTCTTCAGACTAAATTTCTTATTATCCGATCCTAATTAAATAAAAAATGTATTTCATTACAATATTGTTCATACTTTTAATTTAGTTATTTCGTAAACATCTATCCAACTTGTCGTTGTAAAATATATTTATATAAGAATTGAAAGTGTATTGTATATATCTGAATCGTTTACAATTTTTAATTTGTTAATGAAATATTTATATTAGTATTCTAAGCTATAGAGAATCGAACAGGGGCAATGGCGGGAGGATGCATATATATATATATATATATATATATATATATATATATAGATATATTATTTATTGTGAATATAGAGCCCGACCACCAAATTACCATTTGAAATTTGTTTTATAAACAGCACTATACTAAAAGATGTCAAAACTTGCAAAATTTAGGATAAAAACGCAAAATTATATTGCACTATAACCCCCCTTAAGAATCGAGTTACATCCCCGTATGTAATACCACACATTTTAACGTATTTTAAGAAAGTATTTTTGTATTTTATTCGTATAATTTTAATATTTTTATTGAAAAATTATGTTCAATACGAATATTAAATGAAAAGAAATTAATAATAATAAAATAAATAATAAATAAGTTTTAATTAAAAAAATTATTTATGTTCATAAATAATATTTTATGTTTTTATAATATATTAAAAGGCTTCTAAAAATAGAATATTCAAAGGTTTCCTAAGTTATTTTAAGGCAAGGGCCTGAAGGTAATTTAATTTCCACTTGTTAGGATAAGTATGGGCTTTTCCAAATCCAACTTTGGGGCCTATAAATACTCTTTAAAACCCAAATTTTCAAATGTTCAGATTTTCATGCTCATAAGTTGGCATTAGGATTCCAAAATTTAGAGAGAACAAAACTGCAGTTTTGTTTTCGGAAAAACAGAAAAAAAATATTTTTTGTGTTCTTGGGATCCGAGCCTCACCGGACCCCCCCGTGCCTAGCCGGACCACCGCCAGACCACCATCGGACTGCCGGAGCCACCACCGCTGGCCACCTCACACTCCTCCCATTTCCGGTATTTTCGAACCTTTATTAAAAAAAAATTCTCCTTCTTTCTTTTTAATTCAATCTTGCAAATTCATGTTCATATTTATGTTTAATCATGCTTTTATAAGTTTTAATCATGTTAAAGTTATGATTTGTTTTAAGGCGTGAATTAAATTATTGTTCATTAAATTTTTAGATTAGGGTTTATAAATTATCAAAGTTATGATTTTTATGAGTTTTTAAAACTTAAACTTCAATATTATGATCATGAATTATTGTTGTGTGAATTTATGATGACTTTACGAAGTTTAGATTGATTTTTAAAGGCTTTGAAAATATCACTACGAGAAAACCTCAATTTTGCGACGGAATAATTCCGTCGCAAAAACGTTTAATTCCGTCGCAAAATGTAGTTTGCGACGGAATTCCGTCGCTAATGGTCCGTCGCTATTTTTTTGTCGCAAACTTCCATCTTTGCGACGGAATTTCCGTCGCAAACTTTTTGCGACGGAATTTCCGTCGCAAACTTTTTGCGACGGATTTACGTTTCATTTGCGACGGATTTTTCCCTCGCAAAATTTGCGACGGAATTTCCGTCGCAAGTCTTTTTTTTTTGCGACGGAATTTCCGTCGCAAATTTTGCGAGGGAAAATTCCGTCGCAAAATTCCCTAGCACAATTTGCGACGGAATTTCCCTCGCAAAAGTCCGTCGCAAACGGTATATTCCGTCGTAAAAAAACTGACGGATTTTTAATGTTTTGATTGTTTATTTGTATTTGTGCCTGTGAACCTGTACGACCTGACGCGTTATGTATTCTAATCAAATAAGGACAATTTATATTTTCCAAGAATTATATATTTCAAATGTAACATATGCCTACAAAGTATATCCGCCTTTAAATAGTTTCATAGTTTTAAAGTTTAACAATTATAATAATGGAGCTAAGGTATGTTATATGGAACAAGATATCTATCTACAGCTGCATCCCTTGCCCGGCGCCGCTGCCGTCGTCGTGTGTTGAGTACGACGCTGAATTTGGAAAGGTGAACAGCTGTCGCTAACCGAATCGACTCATCATCTGCTCCCATAAAGCCTTCTGTGTCCTATGCATTGCTCAAACTCGCGCCGCGCATCTTCTCCTCAATCTCGGCTCGCACCTTCTCGTCAACCTCAGCCGCACCTCCTCCCGCACCTCCTCCCGCACCTTCTCCACATTGTTTCTCTAAATGTTCTTTCATTTGAGAAAGCACGATGGCGTGGATTGCTTCGATGATCCAGATCTTCTCGAAGAGCTTGAAGAGCTGTAATACAGGTCGCACCATACCAAGACTTCACGCGACCCTTTCTTGCTACGACCACCGATGCCTCCCAATATAACTCATCGGGCTTTCTCTGAACTACCCGTCACTGCTGTGTTTCCTCAAGCTTCTTCTGGTAGGTCTCCTACAAAACACAATGTAAAATTAAATGGCATAATTTATATAAGTCTAAGGCAAAATTTTGTGTTACACCCTATAAATTCAATAACATCCTTAAAAGGAAAACTACAAGTGTTACAAGTGTTAATTATACCAAAGTACCCCCTCCTCCAAGTGTCTTTTTCTACGCTATGTTTCCCCTTTTCATCTCTTTTCTTAAGCTTCTGCCATTCCTTAATCATTCTTTATTTCCATAAGTACCCTTCTTACATTGTTTAGGTTCAAATTGGCCGAAATGGCCCGAAATGGTCAAAATGTGCCCATTTTTCACATATCTCTTCATTTCAACCTATAAATAAGCTAAACATCCTTAAAAGGAATAACTACAAGTGTTACAAAGTGTTAAATATACCAAAGTACCCTTTACATGTGTTTTTTAGGTTCAAATTGGGTCGAAATGGCCCGAAAAGGGGTCAAAATGTGCCATTTTTTCACATATCTCTTCATTTTCAACACTAATAAGCTAAACATCCTTAAAAGGAATAACTACAAGTGTTACAAAGTGTCATTATACCAAAGTACCCTTACATGTGTTTAGGTCAAATTGGGCGAAATGGCCCGAAATGGGTCAAAATGTGCCCATTTTTCACATATCTCTTCATTTTCAACCTATAAATAAGCTAAACATCCTTAAAAGGAATAACTACAAGTGTTACAAAGTCTTACATTATACCAAAGTACCCTTTACATGTGTTTTAGGTTCAAATTGTGGCCCGAAAGTGGTCAAAATGTGCCCATTTTCACACATCTCTTCATTTCACCTATAATAAGCTAAACATCCTTAAAAGGAATAACTACAAGTGTACAAAGTGTTAATTATACCAAAGGACCTTTACATGTGTTTAGGTTCAAATTGGTCGAAATGGCCCGAAATGGGTCAAAATGTGCCCTTTTCACATTCTCTTCATTTCAACTATAAATAAGCTAAACATCCTTAAAGGCATAACTACAAGTGTTACAAAGTATTAAATTACCAAAGTACCCTTTACATGTTTGTGTTTAGGTTCAAATTGGTGAAAGGCCCGAATGGGTCAAAATGTGCCCATTTTTCACATATTCTCTCATTACTATAAATAAGCAAACATCCTTAAAAGGAATAAACAAGGTTACAAAGCTATATACCAAGACCCCTGTTTTAGGTCAAAGTGGCGAAATGGCCCGAAGGTAAATGTGCCATTTTTCACATATCTTCATTTAACCTATAAATAACTAACTCCTTAAAAGGAAAACTACAAGTTAAAAACTTACTGCAATTTGCTTTGCTGTTGTGGTTCGCAGGCACCTCCTTTTCCCGGGACATCCTGAAATGCGTACGGGGAGCAGATCAACTGGGGATGGGAGCTTTCCTTCATTCTCCTTGCGTGTAAATGATAATGAAACCAAATAGTTAAAATTAAGAATAGAGATAGATTATCAAAAGGTAAATGTAAATGACACATAGAAGAAGTAAACCATCTTCTTAGCATGCTGCATGCTGAAGAAGACTGATTGGGTAGGTTCAATGGCATTTTCCATTGAACCACCCCTTCTGTTCTTCTTGTTTTGTGCCGATCTTTTCTTGAACGTTTCATCACCCGATATCACACTTGCGCCTTTTTGTACACGGTTTCACTCACCCTTTGGTAATGTTTTACAGATTGTGGTGAGTTTGTAGAACATGTCACGCAATCGATTTCCAACCCTAGATTGGAATTCATGTCTGACTTGAGGTTCAACTCAGCGCCCCAGTGCCTCTTTTCTGCAATAACGTCAAACTTTAATAATTAATGGCATCATACCTAAATATCTTTAATGGTACGAAATTCAGCAACAAAAGTACTAATTGTATTTATCAGATATCATCATTTCCACCTGTCTAAATTGATATCACTTAAATCTAATCCAAAAAAAGTTAAAATGTAAATTACATCATACATTGGTTTCTTGAATTATATAATAACATACCGTAAAACAGGTTAAACCATGTCCTTGGTAAATCATCAACTTCGTATAAGTTCTCCAAGGAGCATGGTAATGAGCTTGGAGTATATCCTTGATCTCCCTCTTCAGTTGGGGTCATCAAACCTGATCACAAGCCAAGCAAGTTATGCCAAGTTTTTGTCGCAAATTAACGTATAAAAAAGCTACACTGATGATTTTTTGCATGAAGGAAAATTATACCACAAAGTCATAAGGTCCAACACAAGCTTCCCGGACTCATCAAAGGAAGCAGCAGCATTCCAGCTGTTCGAGCTACTGGGCTGACTGTTATTCCTGTCTGATGGTGATGGAGGCTGCCTCTCCTGCCGTTGTTGCTATGCGAGCGAAGAAGCGGCTCTTTTACCTTTGTTTTCCTTCCATGAGTACCTGAAACATACAAGACAAATAGTAGATTCACATGAAATTTGGTGATTGAAATTGAATTAAGTACAAAACACCATAATAAACAAAGAAAATAATAACGGTTAAGGGATAAAAGGTTAGAATATACTTAAGCAAGACAAGATGGGAATTTATATAATAACAAAGCGATTGCACATTCAAAATTAACAATATACAAGTGAGAAATGGAGACCAAATAATATTTACCAATTTAACGTACAACAATGTTTATCCATTAACACTTGGAACAAGACCACAACACCTACATCACAACTATGACATAATAAATCCATCACTACTGTCATCCAGAAAGCAATGTTGTCCTCATCTCATCTCTTCAGAATTGCTAGACGTATTCAGGTTCCATCGTCCTCATATCCGAATTATTCATCGTCCTCGGATTCTGAGACAACAAAATCATCACTATAGTATAGTCGGGAATATCATTCGGTGGACATAGGGTTGAAGGTTTGTGTGCTAAAAAATCTTGCATGTCAATGGAGCATCACCACCGACCTAGCGTGTGTTTTTGAACACTGCCCACCACTGTGAATTCGATCCCGTTTACGGCTTGGATAAGATGTGTATAAACTTGGGTAACTTGGTTAAGATAACACAAATGGATCATATTTGCGGTACTTCTTAGTGTGATTAACTTCGACGGAGCTTGTGCGCTGATGTACGTTCATACCCTGACACAATCAAACCATGAACACTAAATAACATAGTCTTGTATCTTTTTTGACGCCGGTGTACACAAGTTCTATGATATCCTCTAAAATTCCATAATACTCAGTACCATCTTCACCCAAACACAAACACCGTAATTCATGGTTGATTTGTGACTGCCGTACTTAATTGTTTAGGAAGTTGAAGCCACACACCTACATTTGACTAAAAGTGCGAACCCGTTGGAAGGGCCCATGCCAACGCTTGTACGACATCAGATCTCGGTTTCTCCTCATGACCTTCAATGTTTCGGAATTACAGGTGCTTAATATACAAAGGGATATCAGAACCTATTCAAATTGTTTGTTTACTCTTTTTACCTTCATACGCAACCAATTTGGGAATTCACCTTCAAATTTAACATGAACTTCTTCTGCAAGAAAAGTGATGAATTGGTTTTATTAGTCCTCAAACCTCCTAGAAAATGGCATGGTTGGGTTTTAAACATTGTGATAAGCTACTATTTTTACTGTTCGACCACCTAAGTTTAGTAGAAACGGGGTTACCTTTCATAGTCTCCTAAAATGCCGCTGTTAGACAACACAAAAAATGCGCCGATAGAGTTCTTTAGCATATAGAAATCTTGCTTTCCCTTGAGTAGTTACGCTACCCCATCAACTCTAACAATTCCGGACTTCGTTGTTGTCTACGTCATCCTCAATATCAGTGGTTGACATTTCGACCAAAGATCTCTTGCTTTTGTGTGTCGAACTTGGGTGTCAAAGTAATGGGCAGAAGTAGAAGTTGCTACCTCTTCAATTAGGTAAGCATTGCATATTAACCTTCGACACGAGTTTGTTACCAATCTTTCTTTTTAAATGATTCAGGACCTATGGTTTTTAAAAAGCATCAACACAGGTTTAGTATTCGTAGGGCCTTATACAACTTAGGAAAAAACTTTATGAAATTTCGTCATTAACAACTACTTACCTTTCGAATGGATACATCCATCGATTGAACAGTCCACACACTGTTGGCCTCAAGGCAGTGTATCGGGCAAATGTTCCATAGAGTTGAAGAACGAAGGGGGAAAATCTTTTCAAGCTTGCAATGATCTCTGCATGTTTCTCTCCATCGTTCCATGTCAGTGACTTTGATTGGTAACAACAAGATCTCGGACAAAATTGGCTTATCTCTGTAATAGCATTCCAGACATGGGTAGGGAGAAATTCTTTTAAAGCAACAGGCAACAACCTTTCCATGAAACATGACAATCATACTCTTCATTCCTAGTTAGTTACAACTTTTCAAACAACACATCTCCTCAAATTGGACGCATAGCCATCAGGAGAAACGCAATGCTTACCCACTCACACAGAACCTTTCTTTGATCTCTATCAAGAGTGAATGGTGCACTCGGCCTGACATCTTTCCCTCTGTATCCGCTGTAGATGTAGCTCGGACGTTTACAAACGCCTCGATGTCGAGTCTAGCCGCGGTGTATCACAAGTTTGGTTTTTGACATCCATAATAGTGTGGATGAGTTGATCAAAAAAGTCTTCTCAATGTGCTCACGTCTAAGTTATGGGCGAAGGATAAGATGCTTCCAATAGGGCAGGTCCCAAAAAATGCTCCTCTTTGACCAACCAGATTTAGCCTTTTACATAATTAAGTGCTTCTGGCCCATCAGTCGCCTTAGGAAGGTCTTTCACACATTCCCATAGTTCATCTCCTGACATGATATGGGGGAGGATCACCTTTCTGAACTTTGTTCTTACAAAAGCTGTCTTGCTGTTCCTGAACGGGTGATCCGGGTGAAAGGAATTGCCTATGGCAGTCAAACCAGACACCTTGCCACTTTTTTCAACCAGAATGATTTGCTTTTCTCCATGCAATAGGGACAAGCTTTAAAACCATGTGTTAGACCAACCAGACATCATACCATAAGAGGGAAGTCACCATAGTCCATAAGATGGCAGCTCGAAGATTGAAATTTTGTTTACTTGAAATGTCGTAATAGTAACCCAACTTCCCACAACTGTTTGAACTCTTCTATTAGTGGTTGCATGTAAACATCTAGGTTTCCTTGGGGTTGTTGGACCGGGAATAATCATGATAGGAACGAATTCTCTTTTCATACACATCGATGGGGGCAAGTTATATGGGTAATATGACTGGCCAACAAGAATAGTTACCCCCAAACTTCCCATGAGGATCAAACCCATCCGTACACAAACCGAGCCTAACATTACGAGGTTCAAACGCAAATCTGTGAGCAACTATCCAACCTTTCCACGCTTCAGTGTCGCTAGGGTGTGCCATTGTACCTTGCAACCGAGGATTTTTTGCATGCCATGACATTTCCTCCGCAATGTCCTTGGTGGCAAACATTCTTTGTAGCCTAGGACTATCGAAGATGAATGAGAACATTATGAGGAACGTCATTCCTTTCGAGTATTCTGTTGTATGTAACGGTCGCTGCCGCAAACAGTACACTTAGACAAGTGAGCATCACCTTTCCAAAACAACATACAACCTTTCGGGCATGCATCAATCTTCTTAGCAGGCATCTCCAACCCTTGAACAATTTTCTTTACCTCGTAGAATGTCTCCCCTATATAGGTGTTCTTAGGAGACGAATCACTAAACAAAGACACAATGGCATCTACACCCCGTTGGGGCATATTGAACTCGGATTTAATACTAGTTATTTTAGAGGCCATCTCTAATCTAGACATTGAACTCCCTTCAACCCAAGGTTGTTCAGAAGCCTTTAGCATATCATAGAACTGCTTGGCCTCGGGGTTAGGTTCCTCCTCTGATTGGGTACCCGATTGATCTTGGTTATGTCCAAAAGCATCCATAACCATTTCGCGATAGTCATTGGATTGCCGGTCGGAGGACTCAGGTAACCCTTCCCCATGACAATGCCACTCATAATAATCCGGTGTAAACCCCTTGGCATACAAATGATACTTTACTGTGTCCGGATCATAGATGCGTTTGTTCTTGCATTTAACACACGGACACCTAACTTCATTTGGGTTAGTTGTCTGCGGATGATGTTTACAATATTGAAGGAATTCCTCAACTCCTTCCTTAAAAGCAGGGTTCATAGAAGATCCGACCTTTCTACAATACATCCAACTACGTTCCCTTCTTTTCATAGTGAAAACTTCTACACAAGTCACGCATATAATTATTTTAGTCTAAATGGCAAAATATAAATATGAGTCAAAGATTCAAAGAACAAAGCTTGACCAAATGAATAATTAACCTGCTGTAAAAGTTCATAAAATAGAAGCACAAGTATGTTGTCCGGGGTTGTCTAAATAAAGCCTGAAGCACAACCACATGGGTAGGACCATTATATGCGTTATTATATACGGAGTACAAGGATTATTTACATAATTAACGATTTGGAAATTGATATTCCACGTTTAAACTCTTGTCAAATTAATCACGTTATTAGAGAAGCTAGCCCATAATTAAGGATCATTCGTATTCTATTCTAATCTTATGGTCCATCCCTTGCATGCGTTCATTCTTTTTTTCTCATATATCATTCGTAAGACTGTTCTTGGTTGATCCTCAACTAACTAACGAGGTATCAATCGGCTTTATTTCCTTATCAAAATAACATACTCCGTATATACATACAAGGATTAACTTCGATTATCCCAATAGCAACAATTGGACTTTGCAACTATTTATTCATCATAAAAATTCTGCAATTTGTGATTCACAATGAAGAGTTAAATATAGTCATGAAATCTTTATGATTTAATCTGATTCGGTTTAATGTACAATAGACTTTTATTACCTATTTTAATTTTAATTTAAATGTTTAATAGGTAGTAAAAATTCAAACCTTCAAAAACCCAAATCAAAAACTCCATTATTAACCAAAAGAACTCATCTTTTTCCCATTTTCTTGTGTTATTACAAGCAAAGTTAGAAACTTTTTCAAAAACCCAAATCAAATCAAATCATATCAAAAAACCTCCATTATTAACCAAAAAGAACTCATCTTTTTGGCATTTTCGAGTGTAAAATCTTCAAAAACTACAAAATCCCAAATCAAAAACTCCATTATTAACCAAAAATAAAAATAAAAATGCAGCAAAATCATCATCATAATCATCAACCAGCATCATCACCATTACCAAGAGACAACTCCACAACATTCTACTTTATAGCAACTTCAATCATCTTCTCTTTAATCTTCCTCCTTTTTCTCTCTTCCACGTCATCACCCACCACCACCTCACTATCTGCCACGTCACCAGACCCCTACCTCTTCCCCACCACCCAATACGTCCTTAACAACCCCAACTCATCTACCTATTGAATTTTTATNAGGTCTAATATTAATTAAAGAAATCCTCTATCACAATCTGATTCAAAACATAGACTCGAATTGAGTTTAAATCAGATTAATTAACATGATAACATATTAACATCAATCATTAGTCAATTAGTCAATATAAGTAGCAAAAATCTGATTGAAATCAATATAAATGATAATATGAAATTGAAATAAAAAATGATAATATGAAATTGAAAAAAAAAATGATAATATGAAATTGAAATCAACCAGTCATTAGTCAATATAAATGATAATATAAGTTTTAAATTAAAATCAGATTTTAATTTAACTAAATTAAAATCAGATTTTAATTTAACTAAATTAAAAAAGGAAAAAAAATCAGATTTTCAATCAGATTTCATACCTAGCCCCTAGGAGGACGACCGTCGACCAAACCGCCGGGCGAATAAACAAAGAAGGCGGCGACGAGGACTGACGACGACGAAGAAGGCGACTGACGCCGAAATTTAGCCCTAGACGCGCCGTAAAAAAAACACGATGGAAAAAAAAAAAAAAAAAAAACGACAACAAGGAGACCGCCGGAAGAAGGGGGAATTGGCCGGAAAAGAAGGAGATGAAGAAAGGAGTGTGTTTAATTTGTTAGAGAGAAGTAAAAAAATGGTGTTTTGTTAGAGAGAAGAGGAGTGTGATTTTTATCAGTTTAATTTTTGGTGAATCAGAAAAATGGTGTTTTGTTCTGTAATTTATTCGACGGGATTTGCGACGGAATTTGCGGCGGAAAATTTTCCGTCGCAAATTTGCGAGGGACTATTCCGTCGCAAACAACAAAATTCCGTCGCAAAATTCAGACTACCCTTTGATTTGTTTTTGTCACTTTTTTGCGACGGAAATATCCGTCGCAAAAACTAGGAATTCCGTCGCAAATACATGGCATTCCGTCGCAAAATTTGCGAGGGAAAAAATTCCGTCGCAAAACTAAGTATTTGCGACGGAATCTTATTCCGTCGCAAAAATCCGTCGCTATTTGGTCGTCTTCTTGTAGTGTATAATAAATTGCTGTCCAAAATTTATAATCATGAAATTCAATTGAATAAATATTTTGATCATGTTTTGGTTTATGAAAAATTGATCTAAAGCATAGATTAGTTTCATAATTATGTTAGTTGATTGTAGAAGAGTTTTACCATGAAATTGTGATGTTTTAATGCGTTTTTCATGATTTTAAAGTTAATAGATAAATCTGAAATTTTTATAAAAACAAGTTAAAGTAAGTTTTAAGTGTTCATATTATACTAGTATGATCACATATGAATTGTATGATGTTACATACAATTTTTAGTATGTTTTATGAAGTTTAAAAGTGATTTTAACCATGTTTAACATGCTATCCAGAATTTATAAAGTGAAAAATTAGGCTTTTAAAGTATGTAATTAGCATAAATTGATCATATAAATTAAGTAATACATTGTATGATTGATTTATGCTGTTTTTGAAGTTTTTCAAGGAGTTTTGGTAATCTTATATTGCTGTCCACTTTTCTAAAGTGGCATAAAATTTATATTAAGGTTTTATAAAGCATAAATATGTCCTGAAAACCAAGTAGTCATACAATAGAAAAGTAAAGTGTAATATGGAATTGAATAGAGACCATATAAGGATTGTTTTGGACGAGTTTTCAATATAGAAGTTAGTTTATAGTTGTTGTTGAACTTAGTCAACAAGGTTTTAATTTAGTGTCGGGTTTTCCTTATAGAGGATACTTTGAACTAGTCCACTTCTAGAAGTTGTGGCGGAGCATCATTACTTTACAAGGTACGTAAGTACTAAAGACAAACACATGAACTAGAATTCATGCTTGAATGATTCCTTGGTTGTATGAAATATTGTTCTGCTTGTTGAATCATGAATTTATGTGCATGCAAGTTTATTAGAAGCGTGATTTTGGTAGTATGTTCACATTGCATGTTGAATGGTAATATGTTCTGATAAGTTTGAATAAGAATGTTATTATCACATTAATTTGGCCAATAGTTTATTAGTCAAGAAAAGAATTTATTTTTAAGTTGATTAGTTACTTACTCAACAAGAAAGGTAATTGTGAATTTTATTCACATGATTAAAAGAAGTTATTAGCAATTATTGTAGACATGATGCCACTAACAGTTTAATGTGTGATCAAGGAAAAAGTAAGTAATTAGCCTCTCACAGTTAATGTGTGGTAAAGGAAGTTTAGTCTAACTAAAGGACACACATGATATTAATTTTGAATCACCTTAAATTGAAGATAATTAATTTGGCTTGCTTGACTTGGTGCATGTCTTTATGTGATGTTGTATGTGAGTCGTAACATGGCTAAGTCGGTTAATCACGTAAAGTGTAAGAGTACTTGCATCAAAACTCTTGGAAAGTATATACCTTGAGTATGAACATTGGGGGGAGTCGTATGGTACAGTGATCTATGACTTCTAATTAGAGTACAAGACGTTGTACTCTTTTATATTTTTAGTGCGCTTGATATCTGTCACTTTATGTGACATAGTAATACCTTCTTGGAGTTGCTCTCAGGTTGGTGCCCGATAGGGCGGTGGTTTTTAAGGAGGAAACCCGTTCGATGCAGGATCCATAAGTTTAAATATAATAATTAATTTAGTTGAGTCCAGGTACAGGTAAAAGGTTGTCAAAGGTAAGTTCAGTGCATGTTTAATTTCTTATTGTTTGTTGCATAGTCCTTTGTAGTTATGTACTCTACTTTGCTGACTGTTTGTTTTATGTGCATGGCTTTGTCTTGGACTTGGCCCTACAATGACCCACTTGTGGTGAATAGTTGTTTAGTAAAAGGAAAGTTGTAGGTACAAGTTGGCATAAGTCAATTCATGATGGGCTGGAGTGAGAGCGCTTGCTGTGTTTTGTAGATTTACTTTATTTTATTGCTTATGAATGACTAACATATAATTTGGATGTGGTTTTATTTCTAAAGACTTTTGGTTTTGGTTTTTAAGGGCTATTAATATGGTTCCGAAGTGTAATATGTTTAAAGTGGATTTTTATTTTGAGATTGTTTTGAAGTTTAGTTTGAAATTGTTTTGGTTTTAAGACTTCCGTTGTAGTACTTTGATAAATGCCTTAGCCGTTATTACGGTGGCGGTAATACTTTGGTTTTTCCATATTTAGAAGTTTTAATAAATATAATATGTTTTCCGGTAAAATAAGAAGTAACAAGTTAGGAAATTCCAGGGTGTTACACCGTAACTCTACTAACCTGAAATAACTGTGGATACTTTTCTCTCATCATATCCTTAGCTTCCCATGTTGCTTCTTCAGTTTCTTGGTGAGACCACAACACCTTCCCTATTTTAGTCCTTTTCCTGCTATGAGTATCCCTGACCATACTATCAAGGATCTTAATTGGCTTCTCTTCATAGGTTTAACTTTGGTCTAACTTTATTGTTTCAGGTTGTGACACATGTGACTCATTCGGCACATACTTTCTTAGTTGAGACACATGAAAGACATTGTGAACTTCTGTCTATCTTGTGCTGCTTCAATCTTTTCTTGTATCATTCCTACTTTATTGGTAGTATCTTCAATCAATTGAGGTCCTAGAATCACTGTCTCACTTATGTCACTCAGACATAAGGGAATTCTACACTTTCTTCCATATATGGCTTCAATAGGTGTCATGCCAATACTTGCATGGTAGCTACTTTTGTATGAGAACCCAAAAAGATCTAAACAATCCTCCCAATTCCCTTGAAAATCCATTATACAAGCTCTCAACATGTCATCCATAGTCTGTATGGTTCTTATTCAGCATGTGGTATCATTTTGATTCCTCAACTTTGGGAAGCATGTTACAAAATCTATTGATATGCAATCCCAATTCCATCCTGGTATTTCAAGTGGTTGAACTTTTCCTTGTGGTCTTTTATGCTAAAATTTCACCCTTTGACAAGTAAGACACTTGCTCACGAATTCAGCGACTCTCTTTTTATTCTAGGCCAACAATACGGCCTTTTCAAATCCTTCTACAGTTTATCACCTCTAAGATGAACTGAATACGATGTACTATGACCTTCCTTCATGATTCTCCATTTTAAATCTTCACATTTAAGAGGTACACACCACCTTCCTTTATACCTCAACCTTCCACCTTCATCGGTTTTGAAGTCCATAACCTTTCCTGCGTGCAATTTCTCCCTTATTCTATCCAATTTCACATCTCCATTCTAATTCTCCTTAATCTCCTCAAACACTGTTGGTTGGATACTAAAATTACAAAGTACTCCTTCCAACTCTCCCTCTTTCACTATCTCCAAATTAAATCTCTCCATGTCCCTATACAACTAATTAGTGACCACTAGAGAATTCACTTCATGTCTTGTGTTACGACTTAGAGCATCCGCTACAACATTGGCCTTCCCTTCATGGTATTGGATATTCAAATCATAGTCCTTTATCAAGTCAAGCCATCTCCTTTGTCGCATGTTCAAATCCTTTTGCATGCAAGAGTACTTTAAACTTTTGTGGTCCTTGTAGATTCTACATTTTACTCCATACAAGTAATGCTTCCATATATTTAAAGCAAAACACGATCACTGCTGGCTCGAGATCGTGGTGGGAGAGTTTGCTTCATATGGCTTAAACTGTCTCGAAGCATACGCAATCACCTTTTTACTTTGCATTAAAACACATCCCAAACCATTTTTAGAAGCATCACTATACACATCATAAAATCACTCCCATCTGGCAAAGTTAGCATCAGAGCCGTGGACAAACACTCCTTTAAGGTCTGAAATGCCTGTTTACACTTACCACTCCAAACAAACCTACAGTCCTTCTTCATTAACGACGTCATCAGCTTATCTATCCAAGAAAAATCTTTCACAAACCTCCTATAATACCCCGGTAAACCCAAGAAACTTGGTACATCCGTCACATTCTTAGGTGTAGGACACTCTCTTAATGCTTCCATCTTGGCTGGATCTACTTCAACTACCTCTTTCAGAGCAAAATGTCCCAAAAATGCATCTTTATCCAACCAAAATTTAAATTTCGAGATCTTAGTATACAATTTATTCTCCCTTAGTGTAATCTAAATTGTCCTGAAATGTTCCACATGCTCCTCTTTACTCTTGGAGTACACCAAAATATCATCCATAAAAATTACCACAAACTTAACCAAGAACTGTAGAAAGATCCTATTTAAGTCCATGAAAATTGTTGGCGCATTCGTTAATCCAAAAGGCATAACAGTGAACTCACAATGCCCATACCTCGTACGAAAAGTCGTTTTTGGTATGTCCTCATTGACAATTTTAAGTTGGTGGTATCCTGAACTTAAATTAATCTTTGAAAATACAGTAGCTTCTTTTAACTGGTCAAACAAATCATCAATCCTCGGTAAAGGATACTTATTCTTAATCATCCCCTTATATAGCTCCCTATAATCAATACATGACCTCAAACTGTAGTCTTTCTTCTTCACAAACAGCACTGGGACTCCCCAAGGTGAAGCACTAGGCCTAATGTAACCTTTCTCCAACCATTTTCGCAGGTGCCATCCTATATGGTGCTTTGTAAATAAGTGTTGTCCCTAGAACTAAGCCTTTGGTGAAGTCGATTTCTCGGTTCAGAGGCACCCCCGGCATCTCCTTCAGAAACACATCCAGGAAATCTCTCACTACCTCAAAATTCTCGGGTTTAGAAGATTCAACATGGTCTACATCCCTCGCAGTACAAAGATAAATTGGAAAACCTCTCTTCACGTACCTAGCAAACCTCATTACTAACACTATCTTGTTGTGTTTTGGCCTTCCTGCCCTTAAATAGCTCACTTTCTTACCTTTATTAACTAACGAGATCTTATGAGGCTCATACAAAATCTCAGCCTTTTGCTCACTCAACAAATCCATTTCCAGAATCACTTCCAAGTCACCCAAATCAAACACAATTAGGTTAGCCTTAAACTCTTTTCCCTCATTGCCAATTGGAGCTTCAAAAAATCTCCTTGAACACTGTACCTCTTGTCCTGATGGTTACACTATCGACATATCTATTGTATCTACTTTTCCCAACAGGCATTAACTTTTCCAAAATGTTAGTAAATACTAAAGAATATGTTGCACCAGAATCAAACAAAACTTAAACAGGAATAGAGTGAATAGAGAATGTACCAATAATCACATCCTTACTGGCATCCGTTTCACTTCAAGCCATCACGTTCAGTTTTCCAGTATTAAAGGCCTTAGTTTGACCTCCTCCATTTCCACTTCCATTCCTATTCCCGGCTTGTTGCATTGCCTTTCCTCCCATGTTTCCTTGGACACCCTTCTGCAGACCTCCAAATGAATTCCCTATGAAATGAGACCTTTGTCTTTCCTTTCCTTTGTAGTTAGAGAAGCACTCATACTCACGGTGTCTTAGCTTGTTGCACAAATGGCAAGTCACTGGGTTCCCGGAACAGTCCTTGCATGGGTGATTATTACGACACTTCTTATAGAAATAAACACGACCTCCTTGATTAGCCATTTGTACCCTATTTCCATTTCCATTAGCAGGCTTCCCAAAGTTTCCTTTATTGCCCTGAAAGTTATTGTTGAAACGAGGCTTCTTAAATCCACCATGAATTCATTGATGGTTAAAGTTTCATCCACCATCCTTTCTTTTCTCCCTCGTCTCACCTTCTTTCAGCATCTCCTTTTTCTGGTCTAGGGCATACAGTTGTCCAGCTCTTCTATATAACTCATCCAAGGACTCGAAGACTTGCCCAGCTAGTTGCAACTGGATTTCTATGGGTAACCCTCAATCAAAATGACTAGCCTTCAGCTTCCTCTGTTGCTATAGCCTCCTTAGCAAACCTAGACAACTCCTTAGCTACAGTAGCGAATTGCCTTACTACAACATTCTGTTGATTGTTGTTACGTTCGGCCATCCTATTCCTCCTATAGAGGTAAAAAGACCACTATATGAAACTATGTCAAACTCTAAGCCAGAACAACACAAACTCATAACATAAAGGCGTTTCCTCAATTCCTCTCACAAAAGAAGTTTCAATTCTTTCAGAATAAATGATTCATTTAGTTTCAATTGTTTCCACAACCATTCAAGTAATATAAAGCACATATAAAAAAAGTTTACCAGGGTTTTGCTCTACTTAGGTATAATCTCAAAAAGATATGACTCATCTATATTTTTGTTCTCAAAAAGGTTCTTATTGCTTAGATTTCTAAAGTCCTTTATGGCTCACTACCATTTATTCGCAAATTAAATAACAATCTAAAATTTCCAATATTCTAAAAATCAACAATACAAGGCAATATTGAATTAACTCATATCTATAACAAAACTTCTAAACGTTAATATTATTCTGCTTGTCCTGACGCACCACATATTTCTCTGGTATGAACTCAGGATCATCTTTAACATCATTTTCTAAATCCTCCTCAACATCTTCATCTATGTCTTCTTCAGGGTCAAGCTCATTTTCTTCTTCTTCAGAATCAGTCACGAAGTCCAGATACACTGGGATCACCGGGTTTTGATTCTCAATCTCATAACACGGACTATCCTTCGACTCATGTGTTTGAGAAACTGAAGTGGTTTCATCTTCGCTCATTATATCATTCTCGTGATAAATCCGGACTGGTATGGTTGGCATCTCCTCACCAGCATTTAACTCCAGAAATTCTTGCTCCTTTGCAATGTAATCTTTGAAATACCTCCAATCACAACCCCATTTACCATTTCACTCCTTATACTTAGCATGTTTGGATGTCCTCCACTGAAATGAAAGTCACTGAAATTCGCCTTGATCTCCAAATAGGGTGGATGGTTTGGCAAGCAATTAACAATTAAAGCAGTCATGTGATCGGGTTGGTCCCATTGTGGTAACTTCAGCACTGAACTCATGTATGAACAATAGAATCGAATCTTCCATACATACTGGGGTGGACTTTCATAGTCCTTGTTCTCCAAAGTTCCCATCTGAGTTTCAATTCTTGGCATATTAACCACCATCCTGCAACGACACTTAAAACTAATGGGCCATCCTTGCCACAACCAAAACAAGCAAATAGTTCCACAACAAAAAGGTTTGGTGGCTAACATACAATTTCTTCTACACATAATTATCTACATGAGCAACACTTCAATACGTGTAATTAAATGCATAAAGGAAAAGAAACAAAGTCTATCCTACATGCTCAAACTTCCTACCCAATATCCCCACATGATATGAGAGCAATAACACATAATACATACCTAAATTCCTTGCATACCTGCAGCAATAAGTGACTCTAAAACTTTTATTTTTTCAAAACTTTATATTTTCGGAAATTACTATTTTTAGAAAAATTCCTTTCCTAGTCCAAAATAGAATTTAGGGTACCCCCCAAAATAACAATTTATTTTATTTCGAAAACTGATCAGCTTTGGTAACCACTTTGTAGCATCCTGGAATTTCCTAACTTCGTTCTCTAGATTTTGCAGAAAATATTATAATATAAATAAAGAATATGTTATAGAAATAGAGTTTTAGAGGAGAGTATTAGGAGATAATAGATTCGTATTCATTTTAATTAATCATAAGGGAATACACACATATATATAAAGACATGGGAAACAATTAGGGCTTCCTTAGAGAATAATAAACCTAGTATCTAGAATATCCTGGAATAATCATAGGGGTATAATGGGTATCCACTAAATACATATATTATATAACACTCCCCCTTCGATGACCATAATCGAATAGTATGTCTCGTTAAAACCTTACTAAAAAAAAACTATGGGAACAAAACCTAGTGAACGAAAAAAAGAGTACATCACTTTTGTAATACACCTGAAGATGTTGCCTCATTAAAAACCTTACGTGGAAAACCAATATGGGATAAAACCATGGTTAAGGGAAAAAGAGTGCAACACGTATTTTCTCCCCCTGATAAATGCATAACTTGACATCTTTTAGAATAATGAATCCAACGTCTTTGGTAGTAGCTTTGCACTTGAAGTAGAGTAACATTCAACTTCTTGGTAATGTATCTTTCTTGATTGGACTTCAAACTTCAACATGAGATATATTCATTTCTCCATAATCTTTAAAATAATACATATGTTGTGTTTATGATTACTTCATATTTGAAAAGTTGCCTTAAATATTAAACTTATGCCTTCTTCTATAATTTATATAAAGTAGCTATTGATAATTACTTATTGATCATAATTTATGGCAATTTGTGATATTATTAACATCATTGTCGAATCTTATGTAAATTAGTAATTATATTTAATTAATTCTTTGTTTATGGTTCTTCTTGACCATAAATGGATTATATCAAAGTTCTTCAATGAACATAAGATTCTAATTATCTTTCACATACTCAAACTTCAAATTGAGTATTGAAAATCTAGTCATCAACACTCTATGGGAGTTTTGTATTCTAAATAAAGAATATGAATAACTTGATATTTGAATATGTCATATATAAATTCTTCTAGAAGTTTTATACATTATTCATAACATACTGTTAAAACACCTTCATATTATCACAAATATATGCTCACTAGGGTACAATTTTTGTCATATAAGTTTTCATACTATTGTAAACACAACTTACTACATTATGTACCAAATTTCACGTACATCACAATTATTGTATAGAATCAGTGCATGTAAATGATGAGATGTAAAATGTATACTAATAAGATATTGAACATAAAACTTGTATATGATGAGTGACGCATCTAACTACTATCGACACATGTAATGAATAGTGCATTTATCTACGACTCCCACATGCACATAATTGTAAGACTAAAAAATGCAAAACATTGTACCATGTGATTTCAAAATCCATTATTGGACTTCTGGTCCTTGGTGATCATCATTATTCACCTTTAGTTGGACTTCAAGTCCATGATAAGCATTGATCACTGTTAACATATCGACATAAAAGTGGACACTTTATTTCAGATCCCTATTCTCAAATCCATTACTTTTGCATATGCATATAATCCATCGGTTCCATCATATAACGGTATCACATTTTTCAAGATATAATTTGCATGCTATTTTACAATGATATCTGAATACATTTTCCATTGGTACCATTAGTCGATTATAACATCTAAGTTCTTATATCATAGGCCATCTGTTATAATTCAGATATCTATACCATTTCTGGGAAATACATTATGTTATTAATATACCATTACTCTTTCAATGGTGTCAACTGCACTTTCTTGCCATATATTACATATTTAATTTGGAACCGATCCCAACCTACCGTTCAAGTGTACTGATTCAAGTATTATTGGCATGTTTTATCTCAATGCATACAAATAATAAGACCAAAATGTATCTTCAACGCTATGTAGCATGAGACATAACTGAATACAAATCAAACCATAGATGTGCAACATATCTTGATAATATATACACAAAAGTTGGCAATAATAATATCCCAAATAGTCATTATAGGGATCGTTACTTTATAATTTAGTAATTTTGCCAACTTATCACAATTCTTCTCCCCCTAAGTTGGTAAAAAAATTTCAAATACAAGGGCATCATATTCTTAACCAACTTATATTTAATTTCTCGTGCAAAAATATTTCATCCAATAGAAGATATTTTTAACAAATATTATTGCTTAGAAGAGATATATTCAGCAAACTATTTGTCTCTTCTGGAGAATAAACAATGAAAACCATCTCTTCTCTAAGTTATGATATACATCGCACAAGTGCTTAAAAATTCATCAAAACTTGTTCTCTTCTAGAGTAATAACAATAGGGTAACAGTTATTGTGCAATTGTCGGTTTATTCTTGTGTGCTGACATTCAACAGCCCCAATAAAAAACATAGTTATATAAACATAATCATGACTTATATTATACGCATGTAACTCCACTCAATGGTGATCTTCAGGATTGCCAATGACTTTGATAATAAGTTTTTTCTTACTCAAAGTGCTAACATATATAAGGTGATTTGATAAACCTGTAATCACATAATATTGAACAACATATAAGCTATTTTAGTGAACTTTTGGTCACCCATTACATATCTATATGCAAAATTTTACAAAAAAATAAAAAAAAAACTTTATATTTTTCTTGAAAATTTCTTAAAAATTCAGAATCCAGATGTAGCTAAATATCAATGTTTGCTAATTATGTGTTGCCATTCAAAATATTTCAAATATCTAACATGAGAGAGCGTCATCACATTATTTCATATCAAATTGAAACTTCAGGTTTCCATTGCGGGTGATTATATATTGAACCCGGATGGCCTAATTTCATTATCACATCTAAATATTTTTCTAAATTATGGTCAGTTTTCGAACACTAGTGATCACTTTATTATACATACCTCATGCATAGCCATGAACATTAATCTGATGTGATATAAAAATACTAACATATGTTCCTTTCTATACTTGGTAAGACTAGTACTTTATCCCATAATCACTCATAATCCGCTAGAGCATTGATTATTATCATGATACATGCTATTTGTGTTGTGCATTTTATACTTGTTTGGAGTATTCTTATAATCTTGGTACATATCAGTTTTACCACGCTTATATTTAGAACTCAATTGCCTACGACGCTTTAAGTGTGCTCTATATTCATTAGCAAATAGCAACTTACATTGTCCTTCTAGGACATATATTTTCATAAGAACACTTATGATTGGTATATAATCAATGACATTCATTCATATCCATCTTCGAGATGGTGTCATTCTATATATTTAATTATCATGTGGCCACCATTATTAAAAAATCATCATATGTACCAAACTGACCATCAATGTATTTTATAATTCATGGAATAATAAATGTTATCTCCCCCTAATCCTTGCATATGGGGACTTGAAATTTGTCCAACAACCTTTAAATTTCATATACCACTTAAGCCATAATTCTTTTGGCAATGTCATGTATCAAGTAAAGTAAAATATTCTTACCAAACTATAGCATGTTCCTCTTGCCGAAATATTCTTTATAATGAAAATCCTCGATAATATGGGCATAATGGATAAATTTTTTCAACTTAAATTCTCACAATGTCATGCTCAATCTCTTCAATCACGAAATTATCTCTGTCTAAAAATGTATACTATTTATTTAGGTTTGCAATTCTTGTGATATTTTATATGTATTATATATGAACATTTAAGATAAAATATCAAGCGAACATGTTTGTTATTCTTTTAGTCATATAGTTTATTTTATCATTCACTTTCGGAAAATGCGTAATTTTAATAACATATGTGTATCATCAATACTCACCCATAGTTTGTTATCTAAATATCCATCCAAAATTAGTACATCAAATATTTAAGATCTTTGAATATTGTATTTCCATGACATTATGCACATAGGAACACATTTGTTTTCTAGGTCATATAAATATATTCGTATTGTTCTTGAGGATTTTGACCCTTTTTGTTTATTTAAGGAACCCCATATTACAGGGTTTTTTTAGTAAGGTTTCAACGAGACATATTATTCGATAATTGTCATCGAAGGGGGAGTGTTATATAATATATATATATATATATATATATATTTAGTGGATATCCATATACCCCTATGATTATTCCAGGATATTTTTCATAAAACTAACGAACTTTGGGTTCATATACACAAGTAAGTCATGTTCAATATATTTCGCATTTCAATAATAATCCAACTCTCTATATTTATGTATTATGTATATAAAACTATAAACAAATTCAATCAAATATCAATCAATAAATCTATAATAAAATCAAGAAATTAAATTTCATTATAATGTGAACCAAAATATAAGGTTAGTTACTAAATAAAATGCCATGTATAAATTTATAATGCATGTATGACTCAAAAAATAGAACTGCCAAATATCTAGAGCTTCTATTCTAAATGTTTAAACGATAGTTACCAACTTTTAATATCAATTAGCTTTTCACACATCTAATTAATATAGTACAATATGGTCCACTATTTCATTTCAACACAAATACTTTATAGGTCAACAATAAAATTATAGAAAAATAGTCATTCATATGGTGAATAAAAGTATGAAATCAAACAACTAAGGTAATCACTCTCATAAAGATAAGATGTACAATTTATTGTACTATATTTATTTTGTATTTCACCATTAGATGCACTCCCTCTGTTCCTTTAATTGATAAATGAATAAGTTGACTCATCTCTCCCTAATTAATTGATAATCAACTTATTGTAACAAAGGTAAAAACTTAATGGCAAATTACAAATGATAAGTTAATTTACATACCCATGATGGGGGCATTGAACTTCGCTAATGTATAGGACTTCTATTATTCATTAATTTGAAAGGGATAAGGCATTCATGTTTTAGGAATTATTCATCCACCTAAAGTATAACTTCACCAAATACTACAAGGATAATGTTTCAACTACAAAAATGTTGTTAGACAAGCAAGTTAATTCTATGAATGCAACTAAAGACCCTTGTCGGTGTTGGTTAGGGTAATACTACTGTGCAAATATCACCATTTTTGTAACTCTTCTAGTCGTCTAATGGGTATTCTATGATCAATAATAGGAAGTATATCTATGTCATTATGACTCTTCAGTATTAGAGAGTATATTTTATGTCATTATGACTCTATTATGATTATTATCTATTTATCCCATGTCAGTCATTCAGATTGCCTTCGATTGTGTGTAGCGGGACCACGATTATTGGTCCCATTCCATATTCACATCATACTCTGTGGTTTCATATTCTCATTCCATCCCATTCCAAGTTTTTGAACCAACATGCTCTTAGTCGCTACTCACAACTCGAAGGCTATTGGAAAACAAAACCAACCTCCCAATCTAACAACTGTACATGGATTTTGAAAAAATCCTTATGATCTCTCACTACTACGTAATTTGCTTCTTCAATTATAGTAAGCAATTGCTGAACTGATTGTGGGTAATTAAATGTTTATTAAAGCAAGAACCACATTTTTGAAAGAATTATACACAACCATATATTAAATTTACTATGTTATTGTACTGAATACCTTCAATTGTGTGTTGTTAGTTGCACAAGATGTCAAAGGATCGGTCATGGATGTACAATTGCCATGATAAGGCGAAATTTGTAGAAGGGGTGTTTGAGTTTTGTGAGCGTGCAGAAGCATATTCACAAACTCAAAAAACCGGGGGGTTTTACTGTCCATGTTTCAAGTGTGCCAATGATCGTAAGTTTGAAAGTATTGCTGAGGTCAGGCTGCACCTACTTCTTCATGGTTTTCGACCTGATTATTATGTGTGGAGTTATCAAGGTGAGACAGGAGTCCATGACGGTCCTTCTTCGCGTGGCAATCATCAACATGATAATAGTAGTCATCAACATAACATGGACTATACTCATGCAACCAATGATGATGTCTATAGGAATGATGATTACGAACGCGATGAAGCGGATCGTAGAGTCGAAANAGAGTCGAAGAGATGGTGGAAGGCCTTGACAATGGACGAGGCTTTGAATCCATTTCAGAGGCCTCTCGAAAGCCTTTGTACCCCGGTTGTACTAAATTGACCATTCTTGTTGCTGTGATGGAATTGTTTAGTGTCAAGTCAGAAAACAATTGGACTGATAGAAGTTTCACAATGTTGCTAGAAAAGCTGAGTGGCATGTTTCCGGATGGAAATGAGCTTCCTAAGTCGACTTACTATGCTAAGAAGCTGATGTATCCATTCGGCTTAGAGTATGAGAGAATACATGCTTGTCCAAATGATTGCATATTGTAACGAAAAGATTATGAGTTGTTGGATAAGTGTCCAAAGTGCAATTTGCCACGTTATGATCGACACGGGGCACGGGGTAAAGCTGGTCTGCCGTCCAAGGTTTTGTGGTATCTCCCAATAATACCAAGATTCAAGCGGTTGTTTTCAATTACGAAGGATGCTAAGAATCTAAGGTGGCATGCGGAGGGTAGAAGGGTGAAGGGTTTGCTACAACATCCAGCTGATGGTCCGGAATGGAAGACTATCAACAGGAAGTATAAGACATTTGGAGATGACAATCGCAATCTCAGGCTTGGGTTGTGAGGCTCCTCATCAGACACACAGTCACAAAGTGTTCTCACCATCGTGATATGTGTCAGACATACGTGGTACAAATGTATGCCTGTTCATGGATGTTGCTAGCCAGTCAAACTGGCTGTAAAAACGCTTAGCATGTCAGAACGGTGAGCAATCATCGAACGCCGATATTCTTGGCGGACGGTCGTGGAGGACTAGTCTGGATCCAAATTGCAGAATGTGGGAGTTAGAGTATTGTACCTTCAATGTTGTCCTTTCAAAGGCAAATGGGTAGATAAATATCGCGGTTCCGTAAAAAAGGATGACCCTGCGGTTTCACTCTTGTTGACAGGACTCGAAGCGTGAGGGTCCGACCTCAACTTGCGGGGCAAGCAAAGCAAGTTTTCTACGTAAACCGACCCTGCGTGACTCAAAATGGTCTATAGTGTTGCCGGGAAACGTAGTTACCTGGCATCGGAGTGTTGACGATGAGGAAGAGTATGACGCTTTTGAGGATTCTTCATCTTTTGGTGTCCTAAAACAAGTGTTGCCGAATCGTGCTAACGAGTCTAGTTACCTGCGGAAGACCCAGCTGAAGGGATAATGTTGATGAAATGAATGTATCAAATTTGAACACATTTATTATGATATGCCATTTAAATATGATATACACATGTAAATGTAAGACATTTAGTATGATATATACATTTCATTATCATCTCCAGGGATTTTGTGTCAATATTTTTTAGAGGTCGTTTTGATGATTTTTTAAGTGATTTTA